>JAODAL010032077.1:0-47497 GCA_025379985.1 Phyllomedusa bahiana | reverse complement strand
GACTTTTGTTTAGAGTTGAAGTGATCTGTTAAAGGGGTTGTCCAGTTTTTATCAAAAATTAAAATTAAGCTCCTTCTGCCCAATTACATAACAAAAGCATAAACCCTTCCTCCAGTCCTCCATTCCAATGCTGGGTCTCTCTGGTCTTCGGCTTACTGGGTTCTTCTATATAATATCTGTTGTGCCGCTCACCTTTGTAGCCACTGATTGGCTGCAGGGGTCATGTGCCACTCATTTCCATCACCGGAAGTGAATAGCTCTGAAGAGGAAATTAGTGGCTGCAGCCTTGATGCCCTGTTTTGGGGAAGAATCCTGTATACAGATGATCAGATAGACCCAGTGCTGAAATGAAATCTTTTCTTATTTAAATCCTTATTGACATATAACGTACTACATAGCCGGCGGGTGCCAGCTGCCAATTGCAGCTAACAACCACCGGTAACAGCACGGGATGGAGCCAGCTCCATTCTGTGCTGTTTAACCCTTAAGATGGCAGTGTTCCGATCACTTAACATGGCAGATAGAAGCCTTGTTAGACTTATATCGCTGCCATGCTTTTCGTTTTACTACTTTCTGCCCCAGACAGGAAGTATTAAAACCACCATCTTTGTACACCCTACTGCATTATTTATACAATGCAATAGGCTGAGCAAAGGATTGTGCCCCCTAGTGGTCAAACACCCTAAGGGGATACAATGTTAAAGTAAAAATATATATTAAAAGTTCAAATCACCAGCCTTTTGCCATTTTACAAATAAAAAACATAGAATAATAAAAAAGTTACACATAATTGGTATCACCACGTCCGTGAAAGTCCGATCTATTAAAATATAACATCATTTATTACATACGCTGAACACCGTAGAAGAAAAAAAATCTTCATTGTATGATGAATTACACCGTACATCTTGTACTGCAAAATAAAAGCCCTCATATGTCTTTGTAGATGGAAAAAATAAAAAAGTTCTCTCTCTGGCAAGGCAAGGAGGAAAAACGAACATGACAAGAAAAAAAAATAGGCCTCAGTGTTAAGGGGTTAATGGGGCACAAGGATTGGTCTTACTATTAATTTTTTATACAAACTTGGTGATCCCTTCAAAGGCATGCTCACACTATGTTTTTTTTAGATATGGTTTGGGTACATTTTTAGAGGTACCCAATCAAATGGCTCAAACAAGTTTCCTAACAATGTACCTTGAGTGTGATTACATTAGTTTCAAAGTAAAACATGTATCGGCGTTCAAATGATATGGCGTGAAATGGGTACAGGATGGTGGAGGCTCTAGGAAAATTGTTCCATTTGCCAAATGTATTTCAGCCCTGAGCATGATAATAAAATTATTTTTGTAAAATGTACAATAAAAAGTGCGAAGTCTTAACTTCTGATTATTATTGTCACGATGCGCTCCCCAGTCCCCTTCATTGCTTGCTGCAATCTGCCTCTTACTTACCACTGTGAGCTCCTATCTGACTCTCTCCTCTCCTTGTCTCCTGGTTCAAACTATTACTAACCATTCCCCTAGGGCACAGCTGCATGAACGCACTGACATTCAGTAGCCAGCCACCTTCCTCTAAGAACATTTCCTTCCGCCATCTCTGCCAGTTATTGGTGTGTTTAGCCTGTGTTTCAGTGCACTCTTCATTATCTTCATGTTTTCTTGGTTTGACCCTTGGCTGCGATTTCCCAACTACTCGTCTGCCTGCCGCCTGCCTTGACCTCATGCCTTATTTCTGACTCTGCTAGGATGTTGATTGCCCTGATCATCTGCCTGTACCTCAACCACGTCTCTGCCTGTCCTTTGGAACCTTGTTGGTACCTCGGCTGTCACTGCGAGCGACCACGTCAGAGGTAGTGTCTGGGAGTTCCCCATAGCTAAGTCCTTCCTGCCTTGGGCAACACTATGGTGGTTATTGTCAACATTCTCAGTCCACCCAATAGATCCTCCACCTGTCAACTATTGACGCTAGTAACAACTATTCTATGTATAAGTTGCTATCAGTACAACTTTTTAATTCATTGTATTCTATGTCTTTGTTTTTTTACAATATTGTTTTTTTTACACTTATTTAAATTGTTTACAGTGTTGCACTGGGGATCTTCATTTGGAGGTTGTCCATGTCTTGCTTTCTGTATTATAAACGTTTGTATTGTTTCCTAGCTGAGTTTCAGTATTGTACATACAAGCTGTATTTGTTCCAGGATTGGCTGAAAGTAAGTGGTTAACGTAGACACACACATATGCAAATACTTAGAACCATGTAGAGAGGGAAGGAGCTGCCAAGCCCCACCCCCGCCCGCCGTCTGTCTCTGGAATTAGGGAAAGTGACAAAATTGGCTAGTTAGAGTAGAGAAGAGAAAGGAACCTCTAATCCCTTTCCTCCAGTTTTTAAGTTTAACACCCAGAATTGCTTGGAGATGTTATAGCTTTTCCTGGGGTTTTTGTCCTGCTCTCTCAAGAACAGTTAATAAAGGTAAGAGAGTGATGTAGTCTGTAAAGAGAAGGTGAACAGGTCCCAATAGCTACACACTAGAACAATCCAGGAGTTTATACTACTCCTAAGAATGAGTAGCTCTACCACTATTAACCTCCAAAGAATCTGCAACCCCACAATGGGACAATCCACAAGCTATAAAAGTAAGTAAAGACGTATGAGAAACACTGGGAGCCAATCAGTTATCAGTCACTTCAGGGAAGACAAAGATCCAGAATAGAGTGTACAAGTTTCCAATACCACACAATACTGCAGTGTGTGGGTTCTTCTAGCTGCAAATGTTCATATATGAAAAAATCACACAAAGGAAAATACTCACTAGACCATTAAAAGTTAGTTACTTATGTTGTTGAGAAGAGACCATCTTGAACATTGTAATGCGCTTAGGGATGGGCGAATTTCTCAAAAATTCGATTCGCTGAGTTTGCAGAATTTTCCAGCAAAATTTGTTTCGACCTGTTACACGAATTAATCTTTTGTGAGCGAATAATCGCGCATAATCAAACAGCTATGACACAGGTCATACACTTACCTACTACAATGACATCTGTCACTCACTCTCAGCCAAGAGTCGGTGGGTTTGGTCAGACACAACCCTTAATTGGATCACTTGGCTCGGAGCCAGTGAGGGGCCCTCACCTTCCTCAACCACACCAATCCTGTCCCATTCCGCTTCCCTCCCCCAGAGAACTACTATGTGCTGTGAGGCCTCATGCGCCACCATACTATTTGAGGACAAGTGGCAGAGCAAATAGTTGGGGAAGACATGCCTGTCCTGCTCTCTTGCAGAATGAGGGCAAGTAGTTAGATGAGGAAGTGCATGGCGGTTATGTTTGCGAGTGGTCAGGGCTTTGTCTACAGCGACACCGTTAAGGTGGACTGCGGTGACAGAAAACACTAATCGATGTAGCAGATTGCACTGAAAGCCGTAGTAGAAGCAAGCAAGGCTGGGACAAGGATTCTGGTGTCCCTAGTTCTATACAGAGTATAAATGTCCCCCAAATGGAATGAAGTGGCACCCTAGGATGGTCGCCTACCTTCTTGACTAAAAAACCCATTGTCCCGGCCTCTGAAAGCAAGGGCTTCATTCATTATCATTGGGAGAAATAGCGCAGCTTGCGTGTCAGAGCAGTGCCAGCCCGCAAGTCGGTAGTGTGGCCGGCTGAGTCAGCAGGGTGGCAGCAGTGCGTAGTTGGGATCCAAACGGCCACGATTTAGCACCACCCCATCTTGCAGGTCCCAGAAAGTGAGCGGCACAGGGGCTCACCGGATATCACGCGCCAGTAAACAGTCAGGTCGTGCGGTAGCATTTAGTAAAATCACCTACTCGGCGTGTGCCAGATTTTTGTACATCAGACACCAATATTAGGCGAACATGGCTTAGAATGTATGAAATCTGTGGGCAGAAAGTCAATAGCGTGACCAGGGACCTAACGTTGGCACCACGGCCCTGCATCAAGATCATGCAGTGTCACCATACAGTGGCCTGGGAGAAACGTGTCTCAGATGTGGTGGTCCATCCTGAACCAACAGCAGCGGCATGCCTCCCATTTCAGGCAGTCAAAGTTTCACCCTCCTATGCGACATGACAACTCACTGAGTCTTTTACATCATCTACCGTGTACAGATACTCCTTTGCTCCTCGGCACTCATGGTGCCAAGAGTCGTTTTCACCCTTTTCAAGTGGTGGACTCTGCAACGCGTATCAGAGAAACTGGTCGGAAAACTTGCAATACACTCGCCCATATTCTACACCGCCAAGCACACCCTCCTTAAGCTAAACAGAACAGAGAAACTATAAACAGAGAAAAACAGAAATTTATGAACAGGGGGAAGTTGATGAACAGGGAGAAATTGATGAACAGGAATAAATATATTTAACGGGAGAATTTGATAACATTTGGGAAAGTAATGAACACGGGGAAAGTGATGAACAGGGGGAAATTGATGAACAGGGGGAAATTGATGAACAGGGAGAAATTGATGAACAGACCATTAACGATTTTTTGATGATCCAAGTGGACAGGAGTACTCCCCTTTATAATTTTGATGTCAGCCAGTGGCAGCTCTGCGTAACCACCTGCCGTTTGCTCAGAACTGCCCTTTGAGGAGACACGTTATTTGTCAGTCCGCTCAGGACTATGGGATGAATAACGTCATTCCACTACTTCTTGTCCCTGGAACAGATCCTGCAAAATCGTGTCTGGTCAGGGAGGACTGGAGACAGTAGCAACAACATCTCCATGCCATATGAGTCCAGTGGGCTGAACTGGAAGGACAGGACAGACATTGGAGCCTGACAAGCATGTCTCGGCAAAATTAGTGTTTTTTTTTATTCAGTAGTGATCAGGAGAGGAGTCAGGAACACATTCCGTAGATTTAGAAAGATGAGGCAGATGACCTCAGACACACCGTGGCATGTATACAGTGGAGATGGAGGCAGGAAGTCCCTTCAGTAGTCACTTGCGCAACTGCCCACTGCAATGCTGATTGCCTGGTTAGTGACAAGCAGATTGTCACAATCCGGCAGAGGGATGACTTCTCACGCATCTCCACCCCTCTGGGACCCGACCCTCGTTACCGGGACCCAAATGGGCGAATTTTTTCACCTAGCCGAGACGGAGGACACAAACTATTTTCCCAAGTAACTATAGAGTCATCCCTAATAAATCAATTGGCCGCCTCCTTATCTACTAGCATTGTCCATACATCTAGCAGGTCTCTGACCGGTTGGTTGATCATCACTCATGTACCACTAGCCCCGGTTTTTCTGTGGAGGGATGGGGGGTTAGTAGAGCAGTACCAGCTCCATCCAGCAGCAACCTGAAGTCTGGAGTTTATTCTGATGTGCACTTTCTTCACCCCCTAGTGATGTAGGTACCCACCAGCAGCAGCACCTGGACATTCCCTGAACCCTTGATTTCTTTTGGCTTCCCTGCCTCAGCTACTATTCTGTATTCAGCACCTGCCTGATGCCCCACAAACTGCTGCGCCAGGTGCTCCTCTACCACCCACCATCGTTTACAGGGACTAGTATTGACACCCACCTCTCCACACTTCACTGGGCTATTAGTCTCTAGCCTTCTGATGCTGCTCAGCCACCTCCCACACAGTCTCCTCACTGCTGCTGCATCTCCAGGCTATTTCACCATGTCCACTCCTCTGGCTTTAATGTTGCTGTTACTACTGCCACCATCATTCACTCCATTATGTCGCTCTAGCTGGCCGCCACCCCTCAAAATCTCATGACATGTGCAACCTCTCCAGCCTGATGCTCGCAGCTCTGTTGCTGCCTGTTCTGCCACCTCCACACTGTGTACTTGTGCCAGTCTGTGGCCTTAATCATGCTGCTGCCGACCCCACCATCTGTCAGTTACCACTCTGGCCACTCATGCTGCTGCCAACGACCACTTCTCGTTCTAGTCGACCACAGTCGTGGTTATTCTAATGCTATTTCCACCACCCCTCTCCCACTCTATGACAATGCCACTATGTTTGGTTTTCCCCTTCTTTTAAATCTGTCACAAGGATGAAAAGGACAAACACGAACCAATTTTTTTTTCGGAGAAGCCGTTAAGACAATTATGACATGGTCCTTTGTTTGATTATGAGGATTGTCATATGAGATATAGGCTAGCCAAAATTAGGAGTGTATACAAAACACAAAGAACACATGCAAATATTTCCTTTACTTATTTTTTCGGGATCAACTTCCTCTTTCCTTGTTGGCTATAGCAATGATGGATTATTGACCAATTGAAATAGTCGGACACTGGAAGGATCAAAGGAATGCAAAATGATATATGACATCAATGCAAAATTACTGATGAAATCCTCTTCGCTCTCTTTGGGGGGGGTTGCTCTACACACATGTCATTAGCATGTAGGGTGTTAACCCCTTAATTATCTGCGAACCCATCGGGTCGCAATAACGAAAGAGAACTAGGCTCGAGGAGTAGATCGCCCTCCTGCGTCTCTGTCGGCGGCAGCAGCGCACGGATCGGGCGATCCTGCAGCTCCTGCCCTCTGACAGAACAGTCACTAGGAGGGCAATAGAATGTCTTCCGGGTTGTCTGTGACAACACGATTCCCGGCCGTAGCCCTTGTGGGCAATGGCCCGGACATCGTGACTAACAGTTGTCATAGGAATACCATTCGCACAGCACAAGCTGTGCATTGATTCCTATGAATGAGAGAACAAAAGAATCCTCTCACTTCAAATCCCAATGGGGAAAAGTTAAAAAAAAAAAAATGTGAAAAAGTAAAACAAAGTAAAAAAAAATTAAAAACATGTAAAAACATAAACACGAAAAATAAAAAAAAAGCAACGTCTCCGAACCGCCCTTTTCCCCTTCACAAACGATGCTAGTCTTGCAATCGCCCCAAAAAAGAATCAAAAATAAATAAAGTACAAATATTTGGTATCGCCGCGTGCGTAACTACCTGCCTATAAATCTGTCAAGTTTAGATTTCCGTACGTGAACGCCCGTTAATCAACAGAAAAACTATCACAGAATCAAAGATTTTTTGTTCATCTCGCAGCAAAAACATGGAATAAAAGTGATCAAAATCCCCTATAAACACCAACGTTGTAGCCAATTAAAACATCAGATCATCCCGCAAAAAAAAAAGGGTCTCTACACACTGCACTGTACAACGAAAAATAAAAAGTTTATGGCTCATCAGAAGACCAAGCAGCGATGCAATTAAAATATTCTTTTTACACACGAAAAAAACGTTTTTTTTTTCAAAGTGCTTCACACATAAAAAAAACTATATAAATTGGGTATCGCCATAAACGTATCGAGATTCCCACAGAGTAAAGATAACTTATTATGTATAGCCGCACAGTGAGCTCTGTGTAATAAAAAACATACTAGGATTGCAGTATTTTCTTCATCTTCACTATGACTGCTTCAAAAAAACGGATTATTAAACTGATCAAAAAGTCTTGCCCCCCCAAAAAAAGGATACCAATAAAAATGTCAACTCATCTCGCAAAAACAAGCCCCTATAACAGCTCCGTTACACAGAAAAATAAAAAAGTTATGGCTTCCTCATTACTATGGTAATGCAAAACTGTGTTTTCCTGTTGAATAAAAGTGTTTTTATTGTATAAAAGCAGTAAAAAATAAAAAAAATATACAAATTGGGTATTTGCGTAATTGTATCGACCTGCTGAGTAAAGCATAGCATGTCATACTCTAACGCAGGAGGGGACCGCTATAAAATGAATAAAAAAAAAATACTACCCCAGGATTGCTGTATTGTTGTTCAGAAATAAATGCCTCACAAAAAACCTTAATAGGAGAAAGTGAACAAAGTGTTGTATGCACCCCATAATTGGAACCAATATAAGGGCTTCAATGTTCCCCCGCGAAAAAACAAGGCTCTACACAGCTCTGCACACAGCAAAATAAAAAAAGTTTATACTGTCAGAATAGGACAACATAAAAAACGCAATTTTGGGATCGAACCTAATTCTAATTGGGGTTTAAAAGTAATTAAACATAAAAAACTATATAAAGATTTATACACATTGCAATTGTAACCAGACCTCATAGGTTAATAGTAGAGGAGAGCGGGAGACATCATATTAAAGTGCACGGCGAACGCTGTTAAGTAAAGGCCCAAAAAACAATGGTGAACTGCGTTCTCCCCCCTTCCTCCCCCCATTTTTCATGGCCCAATTGCTAAAGGGAAAACGGATGGGGTAAAACAGTGCACCCAATATGCCCTATACACCCCTGAGATGAGGATCCATGGATGGTGTGATGCGATGCGTAAGAGGAGTGGGGACAGATAAGTATGGAAGGTTTCACCTGTTCTGGTACATTTGGGGGGCTTTGCAAAATGCGACATTGACCCCACACCAAAATCTGTGTTCCAAATAGCAAAGAGCGCTCCCCTCCCTTGTACGCCCTGCCATGGCGCCCAAACAGCAGTTTGTTAACACCCACATGTAAGCTATTCCGAACTTGGAAGAATTGGCTTAACAAAGTTTTGGGGTTCCTTTTTTCCAGGATTCCCTTGTAAATCTGAAACAATTTTAAGCTAAAATTGCTGATTATTGGAAAAAAAAAATTTTGAATCACCTGTGGCGTCGATATACTCTCACTACACACCTGTATATGATACCTTAAGGTCTATGTTTCACACCGGCTTAATTGCGGGACGTAATTACGCCCCGCAATTACGCCGTTGACGGGGCGGGGCGGGACGCGGGGGACTGAGCGGGGGGCCGGGCAACTTCACACGGCCCATTGACATCGAATTGCCACGGCGCGCATACGGCGCCTAGTAATTCACATGTCAATTATCTCCCCGCCCGGCGGATTCTCACGGGTGGTGAGAGGAGTACGTATAATCCATAGTTTCCTATGACAACTGTGAATTTACCGGTAATGAATGGGCGTTTTTCAGCCCGTAATCTGGCCGCACATTCGGCGCGTAATTATGGACCGAAAAACGGACACTTTTAAGCCGAGTGAACATGCCTAAAGGGGTGTAGTTTCCAATATGGGGTCTTTTTAGGGGTGTTAATTAAGTTTTAGCACCTTAGGGCCTCCTCAAACCCTGAAATGGCGCCTAAATAAAATTGACATTGAAAATGAGACCCCAGAGTCCCAGTAGGTGCTCCTCCTATTCTGAGCCAAATAATGCACTAAGGGATATGGGATGTTTCAAAAACGGCAGACTTGGGGGGTAATGATATTACATTGCATTTACCTAGTCACATTTCCCGTATTTCCAGTGAATAATGGATAAATATTGAAAATCTGCAAAAATAGTGAAATTTTGAAATTTCAACTCCACTTTGCTTTAATTTCTGTGAAATACCTAGAGGGTTAACAAACTTCCTAAACACTGTTGTAAATGCTTTAAGGGGTCATTTATGGGGTATCCTAACAAACAGGCCCTCACAGCCACGTCAGAACTGGAACTGGTCCCTAAGAAAATGTATATTGCAAAAATTTTTTCTTGAAAATGTGAGAATTACTACTAAATTCTAAGCCCTCTACTGTCAAAAAAAAAAAGGGGTAAAGCGACCCACCAGTTTTGCCTTCCTGAACACAGCCCTATTTTTGAAATCTGGTATGTGGTCACTTTATGTGAGAATAACTTTCTGAACACTTTTACCTATCCATGTGATTCCAGAGATTATTTTCTCATGACACATTGTGCTTTAAGATAGTAATAATTTTTAATCCATACAATCCTTGTTTTTTGGTGAAAAAGTATCAAATTTCATGAAAATTTAGAAAAATCTGTGATTTTGAAAGTTCCAAATTTCTACGTTGCAAGACAAAATAGTTTATAAACTAGCATCTACCATGATTCCACTATAGGTTGCATCAATTTTTAAATTCCTTTTTTATGACATTAGAAGGGCTTAGAATTTTTAGTAATTTCTCACATTTTCAAGAATAATTTTGCATATACATTTTTTTAGGGACATTCCAGTTTTCTGACGTTGCTCTGAGGGGCGTGTATGTTAGATAGCCCCATAAATGAATGCCTTCTAAGAAACTAGACCCTCTTAAAGTAGTATTTACAACAGTGTTTTAGTGAAGTTTGTTAACCCTTTAGGTATTTCACTAGATATTAAAGCAAAGTGGAGGTGAAATTTCAAAATTTCACTATTTTTGCAGAATTTCATCAATATTTATCCATTATTCACTGGAATACGGTAAATGTGTCTTAGGTAAATTCAATGTTAATATCATTTTCCCCCCATGTCTGCCAGTTTAGAAAATCCCATATGTTGGCCCTAGTGCCCTATTTGTTCAACCATAAGCCCCAGAATAGAGGAGCACCTACTGACACTGGGGTCCTCATTTTCAATGCAATTTTTATTTAGGCGCCATTTCAAGGTTTGAAAGGAGGCCCTAAGTGCTAAAACTTAATAAACACCCCTAAAAGACCCCATAACTATTAGGAAACTCACAAACCCTTAAGGTGTATATATACAGGTGTGTACTGAGTATATAGACCCCACATGTGACTCACACAAATTTATTTTTTTTTAGCATTAGGCAGGCGAAAAAAAAAAAAAAAAATTTCACTAATTCTGCAATTTACAAGAATCCGGAAAAAAATGAACCCAAAACTTTGTAAGCTATTTCTCTCCAGTTTGGGGTTGGTAACAATTGCAATGGAATAAATTTAAAAAATAGTTTTTTTTTTATGTTTATAAAAAGATTAACTTTTACTATAAAAATAGCCATAGGTCTATAAAAATTGCGGTTTTATGTTTTCCTATTCTGAAAGTCCATCAACTTTTTTATTTGCTAGTGTGCAGACTGTGTAGCATTTCTTGCGGATTGAATTGTTGCTTTTATTGGGGAACCATTATGGGTTGCATACAACACTTTGTTCACTTTTATTAAGTTTTTGTGAGGCGTTTTTGAACAAAATACAGCAATCCTGGTAGTGTTTTTATTTTTATTTTTATAACGGTCACTCTGCGTTAGATAAGGACATGCTAGCTTTACTCAACAGGTTGATACGATTACAGCAATACCCAATTTGTATATTTTTTATTTTTTACTCTTTTTTAAAACAGGAAAACAATCTTTGTATCGCATAGCTGAGGCCAAACTTTTTTTTTTTTTCTGGTATTTCAGTGTACAGGCTTGTTTTTTGGGGAAGTTAATGTTTTTATTCTATAATTTTTGGGGGACAAAACTTTTGTTTAGTTTTTTAAATTCCGTTTTTTTGGGAAAGGGGGTGTAAAATACTGCAATCCTAGTGTGTTTTTTATTTTTATTTTTAACAGCGCTCACTGTGCGTATCCGTAATAAATTGCTTACTTGTGGGGTGATAGTTATGGCATACCCAATTTTTATATTTTTTTATGTTGAAGATTAAAAAAAAGTGTTTTTTAGTGTGTAAAGAAAAATTTATCATGTACTTTTAGAGCCCTAACTTTTTATTTTTCCCTATACAGACTGTGTAAGGACTTTTTTTTGCGGATAACTGACATTTAATTGGGGACAAAATTTGGGGTTTAGGAATTTTTTTTTTCACTTTTTTCCCTTTTATGTGCTGCGGATGAACAAAAAACTTAATTCTGAGATTTTTTTTTGTTTTTTTTTACGGTGTTCATCGTAGGGTAAATTAACATGACAGATTTTTTTAGGGCAGATCATTACGCATGGGGCGATACCCAAATATGGGTACTTTATTATTTTTTTATCTTTTTTGGAGAGATTGGAAGTTTGTAAAGGGGAAAACGGGCGGCTCGGTGTTTACGTTGTTCTTTTATTTTATTTTTCGTGTTTGTGTTTTACGTGTTTTTCACTTTTTTTACTTTTTTTAATTTTTTCACATTTTTTTTTTTTTACTTTTCCCCATAGGGGATTTAAATGAGAGATCTTTAGATCTCTCATTAAATAGTGTCGTAGCTTAATAAAGATTTTTAGATGTTGATCGGGTTTCCAAATTAAGACTCGTTGAAGGTAATTTATGCAGGTTTTATTCAATGCAAGCATGTGAGACACACAGCATCATAACATCATCATTGCATATGTAAAGACATGTCTCCCATCCCTTACAGCAATTCATGGTTGTTTATAGCCCCTTCTGTAAGTATACATTTAGCCAAATCAATTCAAAACATAGCTAGTCCTTTTTACGGCTGGGTTTGTTTAAAGTTAAATTTCCATATGGGGTCTTCTTACTGAGAAATAGAGTCCTTTTGCCTTGCCCCCTGATCAAAGGAGCATTTGGTTCACGCCACATGATATCTTGGCTACTTGAGGAAAGTGACCCTAATTAACCTTTCCTTTCTGCTGAGATCTTTGTAACCTGTTGCTTATTGGACTGACTAAAAAATCTTTAACTTACTCACTGAAACAAAGAAACTTTATTCCTTTTAATGTCTATCCTCCAGGCAATGTGTTTCCCAATCATTGGAGGTGGGGGTATTGGGCATGTCTATTAAACTTTCCAAAGACCTGAGTGTTACAAACTTTGATGAAAAGCACACAAAGAGTATATACAATTCTATATCACAAATAAACCTATAGTTATTTCAGCTCACAATTCTCCCCCTTTGATCCGCCGATATGTGTGATACGATTGTCTTTAGGTTTTTTTTTTGAGTACATTCTCATGCAGACAAAACTGCATTGCCAGACTTCCTAGTTACATGCTTCTTTATTCCCTACCTACACCATAGCTGGATTCCTCAGGAAAAAGTGATCATATACACATATTAAGCTCCATCTACACCATTTTGAGACTGTTTATGCCCTGAAAAGACAGATATTATATTCTCACAAGTAACTACAAAGATATGGACTATCTCTTTCTTTTTAGTTTCCTAACATTCAATGAATAGTGTTGAGCGATTTTTATCGACATCAGTTGAATCCTGCAAGGTTTTTATGGTGATCGAAATTTTCCAGATCATGCGATAATAAGGTTAAAATTGGGGTGCATCATCTATTAAGATCGACGCTTTTTCAGGCGCTTCCTGTAATTTTGGCGGCCAGCAAAATGTGATTTACAAGAAATAGAGCAGGAGTGAGATGTGTGTGCGGACGTCATGACTGGGATGTGTATGGTTGCGATTGGCTGGAAAAACACACATGACTCGTTTTAATAGGAACAGCGTTTCCTGTTCAGCCTCAGTGTCTCTCAGCGTCTCTAGGGATAGGACCTGCGCTCTGCCTGTGGCTCACGAACGCTCAGCGAAATTAGTCTATTTCTGACACTGAGAGAAACTTCTATATTAGCTGTGATTCATTCCCAATTTACTTTGATTAGAGATTTGAACATTTTATGTGTAGCTAGACGAATTTTAAAGCTGCATCTACCGCTGTAAATTCACGGCGTGGAGCGGGGGGGCCCCCGCGGGCGAACACAGACAAGCTCTATCTATAAAGAAACTGGATAAGTTCACCAATACTTAGTGTAGGGACATTGTAGTGGAATATCTTTATTATTAACAGTTTGCTATTGAATATTTCCTGGATGGGATATTGGGCAGCATGGCACTTATATTGATTCTTAATTATAATCATTCTGATTAAACTGCAGGTCTCTTTGTTAGCTGCCAAAACTCCCTTTTATTATCAGTATACATTTCAGATAGGAGTGTTCAATTTTACCCATTACACCTGTGATGTGATATATCCACCTCTGCACTTAAATTTACAAACCAGCCAATCTTGTTGTTCAGCACAGGTTGTTTGTGCCAAAAATACCGTGTTATCGTACGAAAACAACACTGTTACGTGTTTTTTTGCTTTTGCGCAACCCAGCACTGTTCATTGACGCAGCATTACGTAAATCTTAAATTATGCAATATCCTATATTCACCACAGGTGAATTGAAAGGTGCAAAAATAGGTTTATTTTTATCAAAACATAACAGTTACGTGTTTTGACTTTTGCGCACCCTGACTGTTCATTGACACAGCATTTCGTTAAATCTTAAAAACAGCAATTCTATATTCGACCACAGTGATTGAAATGTGAAAAAATACCGTTTATATATTACAAAAATAAAACGGTTACGTGTTTTTTGACTTTTGCGCACCCAGCAATGTTCATTGAACGCGCATATACGTAAATTCTTAAAACAGCAATTCTATATTCAAACAGGTGAATTGAAAGGTGCATAAAAATACCGTTTAATTATATCAAAAACATAAACAGTTACGGTTTTTTTGACTTTTGCGCAACCCAGCACTGTTCTTTGACGCCAGCATCTAAGTAAATCTTAAAACAGCAATTCTATATTCACCACAGGTGAATTTGATAGGTGCAAAATATACGTCTTATTATATCAAAACATAACAGGTTACGTGTTTTTTTGCTTTATTGCGCACAGCAACTGTTCATTGAAGCAGCATTCGTTAAATCTTTTAAAACAGCAATTCTATATTCACCACTGGTGAATTGAAAGGTGGCAAAAAAATACAGTTTATTATATCAAAAACATAACAGTACGTGTTTTTGACTTTTGCGCACCCGCACTGTCCATTGACTGCAGCATCTACGTCAATCTTAAAACAGCAATTCTGATATTCACCACAGGGGTGAATGAAAAGGTTGCAAAAAATACGTTTAATTATATTCAAAACATATCATGTTACGTGGTTTTTGGAAATTTTCGCGCAACCCGCACTGTCCATTGACGCCAGATCTACGTAATATCTAAACAGCACTTTATATTCACACAGCGTGAATTTGAAAGGTGACAAAAAAATACCGTTTATTATATCAAAACATAACAGTTACGTGTTTTTTGACTTTTGCGCACCCAAGCCACTGTTCATATTCGTCGCAGCCAGCATATTACGTAAATCTTAAAACAGCAATTCTATATTCACCAAGGTGAATTGAAGTGCAAAAAATACCGTCTTTATATCAAAAACATAACAGTTAAGTGTTTTATGACTTTTGCGCACCCAGACTGTTCATTGACGCAAGCATCTAACGTAAGAATCTTAAAACAGCAATTTCTATATTCACCACAGGTGATTGATAGGTGGCAAAATACAGTTTATTATATCAATAACATAACAGTTACGTGTTTTTATGGACTTTTGCGCACCCAGCACTGTTCATTGAAGCATCATCTAAGTAATATCTTATAAACAGCAATTCTATATTCACCACTGGTGGAGAATTGAAAGGTGCAAAAAATACGTTTTATTATATAAAAAACATAAGAGTTACGTTGTTTTTTGACTTTTGCGCATTCCCAGCACTGTTCATTGACCGCAGCATCTACGTACAAATCTTAAAACAGCGCAATTCTATATTCAACACAGAGGGATTGGAAAGGTGCAAAAAATACGTTTATTTATGATCAAAACATAAACAGTTACGTGTTTTTGACTTTTGCGCAACCAGCAATGTTTCCAGTGAAGCTAGCATCTACGTAAAATCTAAAACAGCAAATTATATATTCACCACAGGTGAAATTGAGAAGGTGCAAAAAATACAGTTTATTATATCAAAAAATAACAGTTAGGGTTTTTTGACTTTGAGCACCCAGCACTGTTCATTGACGCAGCATCTAAGTAAATATTAAAAACAGCAATTATATATTCACCACCGGTGGAGTGGAAGGTGCAAAATAACGTTTATTATATACAAAACATAACAGTTACGTTAGTTTTTTGACCTTTTGCGCACCCAAGCACTGTTTCATTGAGCCAGCATCTAGTAAATTTAAAACAAGCCAATTCTCTATTAACCACACGGTGAATTGAAGGTGCAAACAATATACCGTTTTTTATATCAAAACATAACAGTTAGTGTTTTTTGACTTTTGCGAACACAGCATGTTCATTGGAAGCAGCATCTACGTAAATCTTTAAAACAGCTATTCTATATTCACCACAGGTGAATTGAAAGGTGCAACAAAACATACCGTTTATTATATCAAAACAAAACAGCTAAGTATTTTTTTGACTTTTGCAGCTCCACATGCACTGTCCATTGACCGCTGCATCACGTAAACTTTTAAACAACAGCAATTCACTATATTCACCACAAGTGTGAATTGATAGGTGCAAAAAATTACCGTTTATTATATCAAAACATAACAGTTACGTGTTTTGTGACTTTTGAGCAACCAGCACTGTTTCTCTGTGATGCATCTACGTAAATATTAAAACTGCAATTCTATATTCACAACAGGTGAATTGAAAGGTGCAAAAAAATACAGTTTATTTATATCAACAAACATAACAGTTACGTGTTTTTTGACATTTTGGCAACCAGCACTGTTCATTGCGCAGCATCTACGTAAATACTTAAAAACAGGCAATTCTTTATTCACCACAAGGTGAAATTGAAAGTGCAAAAAATACCGTTTATTATATCAAAAAATTAAAAGTTACGTGTTTTTTGACTTCTTGCGAACACAGCACTGTTCATTGACGCAGCTTCTACGTAAATTTAAAAACAGCAATTCTATATTCACAAAGGTGTGGAATTGACAAAGGTGCAATAAAATCACCGCTTTATTATATAAAAAATTATCAGTTAGTGTTTATGATTTTGAGCACCCAGCACTGTTCATTGACGCGAATTCTACGTAAAATCTTAAAAACAGCAATTCTATATTTCCACAGGTGAATTGAAAGGAGTGCAAAAAATACGTTTATTTATTTAATCAATACATTAACAAGTTATGTTTTTTTTTACTATTGAGCAACCAGCACTGTTCATTGACGCAGCCTCTACGTATATCTTAAAACTGCTTTCTTTATTCAACTCAGGTGAATTGTAAGGTGCAAATTATACGCTTGTGTTTTCAAATTAATTCTGTATTTTTTGGGATATGGGAGCGTTTCAGAGGTGGGGGGGGGTGGTGGGGGATGAGGGGGGGTTGGTGTTGGGATCTTTTTCTGGTGTGTTTGTTTGGTTTGGGGTGTGTTGTGGTTTTAGTTTGTTGTTTTTTTGTTTTCTTTGCTGTGACTTAGTTGGTGTGTTGTTTGTTAGTTTGTGTTGTTGGTGGGTATTTCGGGCTAAGGTGTTTTTGTAATGCTTTTTTTTGTGTGTTTTGTGTTTTGAGTTTTTATTTGTTTGTTTTCTAGTTGTTTTGTAGTTTTTGTGTTTTTGTTGTGGTTTTGTCTGGTGAATTTTGTTGTTTATTTTTAGTTTTTTTATGTCTGTGTTGTTTTTTGTTTTAGTGTTGGTATTTGTTGCTTAGTTTCTTTGTTTGTGTTTGTTTTTTGTTTATGTTTTGTTTTTTTGTTTTTTCTTTTTGTTTTTTTGGAATTTGTGCCAGTCCAGATTTTGTTGATAGACACCTTGCAGGTAAATATGAATCCAGCCATTTTATTTGGATTAGAGGATTTGAGAATAGCTGTGATTTTCCCCGTCTTTTAATAAAGACTTTCCAAACTCTTCCATACCTTTCTCAAATTTTTATTTCTGAACATGGAGCGTAAATGAAGGTGGTAAGCGAGGCAAAGAGGGGGGTATAGCACATGCGATGGTAGAGGTATACGAGAGACGGTGCTCCTTCCAGTGCTGGCGACAACACGCATGCAGCGGATGCGTCAGTTGCAGGGATAAGGGTGTCAGGACTGTAATGATGGGTCAGGGGCCCTGTAAATCCTAAGTAACGAACACATCCTCGGTCCCCCCAACTAAAATCAGTCCTTCTGTTGGTTAATGCAAACCTGCATATAGCAGTCTACCTCCTCGTCTCGCAAGTCACGGCCACAAATATCGTCATCAGAATCATCAGCATCGTCCAACATTGAAGCAGCCCAAAATGTCACTCAGTTGTGTTCCACCACTGTGGATAATCCATTTTTCTTGAAGACTCTTGGTGACAAAATGCTGGTTGGGGGTTGGGGTCATGAAGGCTTGTTTAAAAATCAGAGGCTCCAAAAAGGATGATTATCTCGGCTCTGACGCACAGTATACTGATGCCCATCAGAGGGAGGTGATGGAAGCCGGGTCAATCGGCAAACATCCCGGGAGAGGGTCGGCATCGCCTTCAGTGCCCTTGCTTGTAGCCCGCAGGCTTTGGGATGCAGAAAGTCTGGACGACCAGTCACTCGTGTTGATGATGATGATGATGGAGTACATTCGGATCCTCCTGGTCTTTCCGCAGAATTGCTTGACGAGCGCTTCATCAGTGGACGAGAGGAAGACGATGGAGGTAGTGTCACAATACGGGTCCCGCCCACAAAAAGGGAGAGGGCTGGTAGCAGAGTCCGCTGATTGATTCCGCCAGACACGGTCAACGCAAAACCACGTCCTCGCTTTCGCCATTCAAAAAGGTCCAGGACTATCAAGCCTGGGCCTTCTTTGAGCAAAGCCTCTGATTTCACCCAGAGATGTCATGATGTCGCTCTTTGACGTAAACGCATAAGTAGAGGGCAAGAACCTTAAGTGGTTAAAACCCCCACAAAACATTGTCTAGTCACAGGCAGCGAATGCATGAGTTGAAATGGAGGGAAACACTTGGCCAAAAAGGCCAGAACGACGCCGGGCCTCCAACCACTGTCACACCCTCCTCTGTCTCCGCGGTCCTCCTTCTCCGCCTCCACAAGCGTTCCTCTGCTGCCATGTCTCTCGGTCATGATACACGGGGCAGCCTCCGCTTCAGCCTCCACCGTCGCCCGTGTACCACACGCACCACCAGGAGAACCCATCCTACCCCTTCTCCTTTCCGCCAGTTTGATGACCTGCATGCCGTACCAGTGGCAGTTTCTAGCAGCCAGCCTATGGGTCATCCAGGTTTGGGAGCACAGTAAGATAACACTTTAACCCAAACAATCCCAAAGCCAAAAACCGCCTGTATGTAGCATTGCCAGGCTTCTTGGCCTTGGAATATGTTGCCTTTCCGTTGGTGGACACAGTGAGTCCGCCACATCATGGCCTCGATTGCCCCAAACCAGATGCCGAGCAGGCATTTTCTCTTGCCAGAAAATCAGTCCCTGCCCTGACAGCCAACTTGTTTCTAAAAATTTAAGGGGGGGGGGGGGGCGCGTTGTCTGCATCTGTGTCCGGAGGAAAAGTCCATCTCACCAAGACAATGAGAATAGTAAGCACGGCCAAAGGCCCGCTATATTCTGTGTGACAGCTCACTGTGGTGAGTGTGGTGGGTGGATGTCTCTGGGGGTGGTGACTGTGCTCTTCAGGCTCGGCGCACGCTCTTCAAAACCGCAGGGATGGTTTGCAGGGCTCTTTCCCCCCAAGGTCCTCTGGTGGCATCACGTGCCCCAGAGACACAAAGGCCGTGTTGAAATTAATCTGAATTGGAGGGACCGTCACACAGGTCAGGAGCTGTGGACGGCTCTAAGCACACGAGGAGCACGAGCGGCTGGTTGCGGTGACAAGAACCTTTGCCCAGGCAAGGTGGTGTGCGTTAACGGGGAAATCTGCTGGCCGCCCTTATGATCGGTAGGCTGGAGCACATCCCTTGCATGGCACATGTCATGATCCATTGTCGTCCAAGATAACATTTCTAAACGGCTACCCGGGGGTCTGGACTGCCTGCTGAGACAGGCTCGAGGTCTGAGTTCGCAACTTCCGCCGGTTCGCCACCTGCTTCGTACCGCCCATGGCTGTGTTGCAGCGTCAGCTAAGCCTCCCCGTCAACCGTTCTCACTTGTGACGTGGCAACACGCTGGATTCAACCCTCAACATGCTCCAGCAGGGATTATGGCAGCAGCGCAATGCCATTACGCAGGTACGAAGAGTGACACATGGCCTTGACAAGCAGCCGGTACGGACCTACGGGTCGGTGTTGAACCCACGAGAGTGGAGGAGGTTGAAAAGAGCTCTGCTCCATCCTTGCCAGTTTTGGAAGAAGTCCACTAAATGGTCAGTGCAGACAATGCCCTTCTCAGCATGGAGCATTGTGGTGATCTTAGTTTCTGGAACGATCGGTTGAGACACTCTGAAAAAAGGTTCACAACCAGCGAAGGAGGAGGAGAAGGACACACGATGCGGACACGGAAGCCTTTTCTCTCCGTCAAATCCACAAGACATGACTGTTTCACAATTTCATCGGTATTTCATTAGGCAGTGTGTTCGGGGTCCAGAGGCTAGTGCAAGGTGGCTGGCGCATCAGCTCTTCAGGGTGCCTCATCTAAGGCAGTAGGTCTGTGTGAAGCTGTGCCAAAAGGCTGCAGAGGAGGAGGAGGAGGAGGAGTATTCCTAGACAACGATGTTACGACGTCCCCTGCCTTGGAAAGAGGTTGGCGCGAATTTGAAGGCGCGAAGGAAGGAAGATGAGGAAGATTCAGTTTGCTAGTGCCCCTCAGGACCCAGAAGTGGCTTGGAAATCAAGGCTCCATCTTCTCATGAGTGTTGGATTGCTCCATTTTCCTCCAACATGATCCTCGCATTAGGCCATCAAAATGAACAACAGTTAATGGGTGGCCACCCTCCTGGATCCCTGGTACAACAAACAAATATCTGCACTTTCCTTCCACCCACCCAAATAGGAGGAGTAAAATTGCAAGAAATGGAGACCTGCTGCTGATTGGATCAAATTGGAGACATATGTTGCGTCTGCTTCACGTTCCCCAAATTGCCCGGTGGAAACAACATCAGCGACCGTGACAGCTGTAGAGTGCCAAGTAGTAGGCGTAGCGGCAGCAGCAGGCAAGGTTCGTGGAAGAAGACTAATGGGTGACCTCTGGCAATCTTTGTTTAACCACCTCACCAACGCATGCAATGCAGGGGGCACCACATCCAACACACAGGAGATCAGCTTAAGATCATGTGTGCACGACTATCTGATCTCAACACCGATGATTTTGGTATTGTGTTCCGGACCCAATAGACATTCTGCGTAGCCAAACTGGTATGAATGGCCCGAGCTGGCTCGTCACGCCATTTAGGTGTTGTCCTGTCAGCAGCCAGCGTCATATCTGAGCGGGACCTTCAGCCACAGACTGGAGTGTAGTCATTACAGACACAAATGACATTTCCGACTTTCCACACGTATTATATGTAGGATCGTTGGACTTTCTATCAAGATGAATAAGGCAATGGATCTCTGATGATTGTTTATGTGGCCCCAATGCCGTGGTCACCGATTTAGTTGCCAGGTCTACTTCACATTTCCTTTTCAAACAGAAATGGTCTCTTGAAAAATTTTTTTTAAAATGATCATTTATTACTGCAATTTTTATTCTCTTTTCCTATTTTTTCTATTTTGATGTGAGGAGACTGTAAAAGACAGCAAGGTTTCATGACAACACCGTATTCCATTTACTCACTTTATCTTAAGAAGTTTTCGCATTGTCAAATGGTTTTGAAGGTCCATGTTGCTGTGAGATACAGCAATACATCTGCGTCCTTTGGAACAGAAATGTCTGACTTCTATGTGCCATTTCTCCCTCACAAATTTTTAATAGTGGCAATGAGAAGTCATTATTTATTAATTTTTTGGGGTCATTGTTGTTGAGATACAGACTTTATATTATGGTCCTTTGGAACAGAAATGTGGCTTCTAAGTGGCATTTCTCTACAATTTTTATAGTGGCTGAGATAGTCATATATTTAATTTTTTGGGGGTCATGTAGCTGTGAGATTACAGCAATAATCAGGTCCTTTATAAACTGAAATGTGGGATTCTAAGTGGCATTTCTCCCTCACAATTTTTAAACAGTGGCTTGAGAAGTACATGTTTATAATTTTTTGGGTATGGCTGCTTTTGAAAATGCAGCCAATACTACAGGTCCTATTATTAAAAAAATGTTGTTTCTAACTAGACATTTTGTTCTTCACAATTGACCAAAGTGGCTCAAGGGGGTCATGTTTGAATTTTTGGGGACATTTTGCCTGTGTGTGACATGCAGCTATACTACAGGTCCTATTCTAAAATGTTTGTTTTAACAGACATTTGTTCTTAACAATTGTCAGGTGCGGCTCAAGGGTGATGGTGCTGTCAGAAACACAGGATATAGGTAGGTACACTGTTAATGGACAACATATTGCAAATTGACTTGTTTTTGCAAGAAGATCTTTAACATAAGGAAAAACTATCAATACCTGTATTGAGACAACCACCATTTAATACAATGAAAAAAAAGAGAAAACATAAGACATGGTGGATTCCATCCTATTTTAAAATGTGTTTTTCTAGAATTAAGTACTAAAAAAACTTTGCATGTAAAAAGTAGCTGTTATAAAAATTCCTCTGAAGTATTGTACAAGGGAGGTACAGGAAAACATTGACCAGATGTAGGTTATTCAGAGGACATGGAGTATGGAGCACGGACAGAGAACAAAGTACAGAGACTCATTTCCTCAGCACGTTTGAGTAAAATGAGAAAAAGAATTGCAAAGATAAAGGGCACCTGGGTTGTAACAGGAGCGTTAAACCACCAGTATTTCCAAGTGAAGCTCAATTGGTCTCACACTCATTCCGTTAGGGGCAAGCGTACCCAGGTATTGACTGTACGTACAGAGGAAGGCTGGAGTTCTACCACTTCCGCTTCCCACTCTGCTTCAGCACGACAGTTTTCGTCGTGCTGCGTCATCAGGGCATTTATAACCTTGGCGTGTTAATAGATGACGGACGCCAGGCCTGGGCTTTTCACCGCACCACCACTGTAACTCCGGCACATGGGTATGCTGTGGCCCAGGACAGGTATAGTAATGTCCAGTGAAACTTAAACTGGTGGTTTGCAAGACTCTTTTTTTTCCAGGCACTTTTTAAATGTGGGGGTCATGCAGAGTTTGGGGCTTCATGCTGTGGCCCAGGACTGGTTATAGTCAATGTCCAGTGATACTTAAATGGTGGGTTGAAAAGACTTCTTTTTCGGGCACTTTTTTAAAATGTGGGGGTCATGCAGGTTGGGGGCTCAAGCTGTGCGCCCAGGGACAAGGTGATAGTCTAATGTCAGTGAAACTAAAATGGTGGGGTTGAAAGACTCCCTTTTTCACGGCACTTTTTAAATGTGGGGGTCATGCCAGGTTTGGGGTCTTGCTGTGGCCCATGGACAGGTAGAGTCAATGTCCAGTGAAAAACTAAAATGGTAGGTTGAAAGAATCATTTTTCCGGCACTTTTTAAATGTGGGGGTCATGCAGGTTTGGGGTCTCATGCTGTTGGCCCAGGACAGGTATAGTCAATGTCCAGGTGAAACTAAAATGGGATGGTGAAAGATCCCTTTTTCTGGCACTTTTTAAATGTGGGGGTCATGCAGGTTTGGGGCTACATGCTGTGGCCCAGGGACAGGTATAGTCAATGTCCAGTGAAACTAAAATGGTGGTTGAAAGACTCCTTTTTCCGGCATCTTTTTAAATGTGGGGTCATGAGGTTTGGGGCTCATGTTCGTGGCCAGGTCAGGTATAGTCATTGTTCCAGGTGAAACTAAAAATAGGTGGGTGTAAGACTCTTTTTCCGGCACTTTTTAAATGTGTGCGGTCTATGCTGGTTTGGGGCTCATTGCTGTGGCCAGGACAGGTTATAGTCAATGTCCAGTGAAACTAAAATGGTGGTTGGAAAAGGACTGCTTTTTCGGCACCTTTTTAAATGTGGGGGTATGCAGGTTTGGGGCTCATGCTGTGGCCAACGAACAGGTATAGTTAATAGTCCGTTACACTAAAATGGTGGTTGAAAGACTTCTTTTAGACAGGCAATTTTTTAAATGTGGGGGGTCATGCAGGTTCTGGCGGGCTCATATGCGTTCAGGAACAGGGATATTCAATGTCCATGTTCAAGTACATGTGGGTTCAAACATACCTGCATTCTAGGCACTTTTAATTTGTGGGTGATGCAGGTTAAGGGTCAGGCTGTTGGTACAAGGACAGGGATAGTAAATGGTCTGTGACTTTTTTTCTGTGCTTTTATAACCTAAGTGTGGTTGCCTAAGATGTAGCACGTATCCATTTGACTGTTGTGGATGTTAATTTCAGCTTCTCCAGCCTTGTTTGGGTGTTTTATTGAAGGTTGTTTGTTGCTCTCCCAAGACTTTATGGTCATCGCGCATTAATCGATGCTCACTATCGAAAAACATTTTCGATAGCGGTACGGGACCTATCGTGATTCAATCCTCGATAGCCAACGAATCGTACTCAACTCTAACCAATGAACATTTAATAAACACACATTATTATGAGCAGTTTTACACCTTGTATAACCATCTGTAATATCCTATCAGAATCCCCACTTAGGCCTCTAAAACCAATTTGCCTAGATTAAAATTGACAACATGTCACCCATAATGGGAACCTTCTTCACTTTGGTTTTGCTCTTTCTCCAACCATACATCATCAGTCTTTAAAAAAAATATATTTTTAAATTTGCCACTTATTTGCAATTTCCTTATGGATCAGTTAAAAATAAAGTAATTATACTTATGGAAAAACTAAATGTATTTTCCATTTTCCTCGGGCTTGCCTATCTGCTGCCCTTTTATTCACACTGTATGCCTGGGAATCTTGTTTATATCGACATCCTTATGGGGGGATAAGAAGGTAATGGTGGACAGCATAGCTATTATGGCTTGTTCTTTCTATAACAAGTACGAATCACTTATATGGCGAGGCATATATCATGTCCTTCTGTAGATCTTTCAGATGTGGAATTCATGTAATAGATTACTTATCATGTACAAGGAGCCATTCTAATATACACACATCTCCTTTTACTATCCACGAGATGCTTTAAACTGTATTCACCAAAACATACCATTGAAGTTATCCACCATTATCTGAGGGACATGTTTACTAAAAGTCCCATTTCAAATGAGAACACCCCCTTTTGTCACTATCTGCAAAAAAAAAAAAAAAAATATTTATCTTCTCTATTCCCATCTTAAACTATGAGCATCTATACTAACAATGTAGTTCTTAACCAACATAAATCCCTACCATATCACAGATAGAGGGCCTTTACTATTGACACTTTCAACATCAGGAGCTCTTAACATTTCTCTAACTTTCCTAACGGTACTGGTATCTTATATTCCCACTCTCCTATATTAACCACATTCACTCTTGGACTCTCATGCTGTATGTGTTGTGAGGTTATCATAAATAAAATTGAATGTGTTCATCTTGCTATCGGTAAGAGTCCTCAGTGATGTTCCATCATTAGTCCAGATTTGAAAATTAGGAGCTGTAGTTTTCTAGGTCGGGTAGTTAAGACATAGTAGACAGTTCTCAGGTTGATCAGAATTACTAGATAAGGCATTAGTCCTGCACTCTGCTGGGGTGTGAACATATTCAAACAATAATCATGATAGATAATGATGTTGCAGGAACTTATTCAGCATCTTTCATCTTCCTAATCACGGGAAGGAGTGGTTCTCTCGTAGTGGCTGGTGTGGAACCAGTTGTTATTTTCCCTCTAGTTTCATCAAAGTCTCTGTTTTCAAGCAGAATTCGGAAGGGGACCTGTGACTGATTAGGCTCAAGGCTCCTTCTCAGTGTCTTTCAAGGACCACCTATATCACAAGTTTCAAGATTGTTGGATACTCTGGTCACTTCTCATTTCTGGAATAGAATTCAAAAACTTGTTTTTGTACTGCTTCAAGTGTTTCTACAGGGTCCATTAAATATCCTGTTCATTCTGCTATGCTGTCATGAGTTAAAACTGTGGGAAATATGGCCCTTTCTTGGGGGAGTACCAACCAAGATCTTATAGGGAGGACGTTTTATTTTCCTCAAGGTGTACAAACAGACTGGAAACAAAAGCTAATGGCAAAACACTCTGACCATGGCTTCCCTGTTTTCTGCATTGAAAACTGTTCATTTTTTCCCTTTTCTCTGTATGATGGTAGAGAACGTGAAAAGGCCAGTTCTATACTAAAGGCACCCGTTTCTCTTCTTTCATGATTCTCCTGTGAAGTGTGTTCCTCTATCACCTCTCTATTGTCTTCTGGTAGCCCAAGTCAACACCTTAATTGATTTTTGGGCACTTTCCTGCTGCTTTCTGTATTGGGAAGGATTCAGGCCAACGGGAAAAGAGATCTCGCCACAAGGAATATTTTGCACTCCTTGGAATGGACACAGCTGGGTCGAGGCATGTGTTCCTGGGGGACCTTTCCTATGTTACCTATTCTGTGGTTTGCACATGTCGTACAGACTTGATAGTATCTGGCTGCAGGCCATACTGAAGCAAGAGCAAACCCAATACGTGTTTCACTAGCAAAACATATACAAAGCGGTCTTGGACTAGTGGGTCTGTCCATGGCCTGGCTTAGGCCATCAGGGAAAAGGAAACAGGGGGAGGAGAGCTTCATTGTCTACACTCCAACAGCCACCCTACAGCTCCCTGTGTTTCTCCACTCCCCCTTTTGAAACCCTTTATGAGCAGAGATTGAAGGGTTCTAAGGACATCAGGGTTAAACAGGGTCTGATGGTGGTTACACGGCATGTACAGTCACACAAAAGATCCTTACTAGGCTTTGTCGCAGCCAGTTTTGCCGCTTTTGTTCGTTCTTATTTCTCCTTGCTTCGGGGCTGTCAGATTTTGTATGTGTCCTGACCATTAATTGTTCCAAGCTCTGTAGGACTACAACAAGGGCTTTCATTAGGTCTCTACACTTTATGCATTCTTGATGTGTTTTCGATTTTGATGTTAAGTATGTCCAGGTTTCTCCATATGGGACCATAAATCACTTGGGCTATTAACACTTGTATGACATGTGTCTGTGTATAGTTTTAGGTCTTACACTCAGCGCTGTTCATGCTCTGGGTAAGTGCCCTCAAGTACCCTCCTGGCAAATGAGGTGGTATGTGGTTCAACTTTTATTACCTTATGTTGCAGTGACACCGTATATCCAATGTGTTAACCCCGCTGTATTCCAGTACTGGTTTTTTAAACTCAAAGGTTTGAATTAGTGATTGGGAGAAAGACCTTTAACATGAGGTTAAATCCTATTGATTCTTGTGCCATTTGTGACATACAAGCATATTTCTTCCTCATCTTTACCCCATTCTTTTTATCTACTTACTTCCCCCATTGGGTCTAAATTTCTAGGGTAACAGAGTGGTAGAGTTCAAGGTTATACACAAGTAGTGAAACCACTTGGGACATCAGTAACACACTCCGCAGGCGCTAGATTAACAGGCATAGTAGATATTGGCATACAGTTGCATCTGCAGACTATCCATGTAACCTCATTACGGGGGTATGTATTGTTATGGTGGTAAATCCAGTACAACCTTGAGATTTCTGTATAGTACGTGCTACTATAGTGACTACTCGTACAACCATAAGGGGTCTCCTCTACGCCACATGGATTTATTCAGCTGAGTTATAGTACTGGTCTATGCTGGTGTACCATTTGACTGTGTAAGGACTGCTGTGGCATGGACAGACATCTCAGTGCAGTACAGCTTGAGGAAAACAGCTTCTTGTCATTAGTCAGGTGTTTGCTCCAGGGCAGGTGTAGAGGAAATTAACAACTTTCAGAGTTGAATTTGTTAAGTGCACTTCCTCTATCAGCTTAATATGGCTATGTGCACAAACACTCATACACAAAAAGCTGTATAAGCCAAAAAAGGCTGATCATATTAAAATATATTACAATATTCTATCAACTCAGGAAATTTGAGTTGCTTAGACTCCCAGAAGTCAGGTCCTGTATGATCTGTATTCGGTCTTGGTCAGGGCCCTGGACTAGCTGAAAAGCAGTGTCCTAGGAAGGCAACCTTGTCTGCACAAAAACTGTAAAACTTGTCATTGAGACTCAGGCCCTCAATCGCTAAAAAGAAACAAAAACAAAACAGAATAGTGCAGCCTTCTTAACATTCTTCCCCTGTCATGGCCAATTACAGGTTAAATGTTAGAATTGAAATACATTTTACAACAATAATAATTAAGGAGAGAAGACTAACTGAAAACCCTTTCTCTACTGTAACCTGCCTAGTCCCAAAAAGCTGACCACTCACAAAAAACTGGACGTTGTTTCTGGAAGATCTACAACCATTGGCTCATTTCCCCTGGCCCGCCCACTGAGTCTGGGCAGCAGTACTCTCTATCTTACATCAGTTGTAATAAGCTACCAGCTGTGCACATCACATGTAGGACTACATGGGCTTTTCATATAACAAGACAGACAAACAAAGGTTACCAGACACAAAGAATTAACACAAACATTAACAATTTAAAACAAACAAAGTAACCAAAGGATCCTTAACATTTCACACATTACAACAAAAACTTCCAGGACTAAAAACAAATGAAAAGAAGGAAATAAACAAAAAAAATATCAATGCCACTAAAAGCAAAAAATGGCAATGATCAAAATTAAAATATCTCTATGACTTTAGAGTCTTATACTTCAAATCATATAAAAAAATTAGTAAAAAATTCATCTCTTTCATTCCTACAAGAGAACACAAGGTTAATATTTAATTTGCACCTATCCACCTTAAAGAAAACATTTGGGAAAAACACAGTAAGTAACATTTCCTGGTAATATAAAAGTGGTTAAAAACATAGAAATCTATTTCAAAATTTTGACAAACTTTTGTGCACAATCCTGAATTATTTGCCTTATATTAAATGAAACTCTTTTATTTCGCAACGTGGACTTATTTTTACTTCAAACTTCAACCAAAATTTAAGAGGATATCTTTTCAAAATTTATTTTTTTTTTGTTTTTTTTTTTACACAGATAGACTTATATTCTATATTTACACAAAAGCATACATCAATCTGCAGAGCCTTTCCTGAAAGACACAAACATATCAATTACACACACAACACAAACTTAAAAATCATCATGTTCTACACAGATAAGTGCAGTAATCAATGGAAAAAACACACAATGGAGTATCCAGCATCTCGAGTTGGACTCTTCCCCCTCCTTCTGAAATCAGAGCTGCTGCTGCTGCTTGTTGGGCCACTCTTTAGATCCCAGAAGTCACTGAAATGGAGGAAAATACCCTTTTCACTGCATTCTCATGCTCACATGGCATCTACTTCATTTAAACCATTATTTTCAGGTGGACAACTAAAAACCTCCACAATTATATGAAGACTTTCCATATTCTTTCTACTTTCATAGTCAACTTTCCCATTACAATATCCAACTGTTTCTAACTTCTGCTCTTGTCTACTACAATTTTTATTGCAGTTTAGAGTAACTTTTTTTTCACTGCCCCAACGAGTTACCCAATTACTGTTCCACAATTCTACAGTTGTCGTCACCGTGAATTAGTTTAGCAAATACCTCTGATGTGGTTAGATTCAAAATCTAAACCACTCATTCAAGTTCCTAAACAAATACACAAATTAGTTAGTATCGTACCTCTGAGATGACTAGATTAAAAATCGAATCACTCATTCGCGTCTCCAACTATTAAACAAACATATTTAGTATCGTACCTCTGATGGTTAGATTAAAAAAAAATCTAAACTTCATTCCGTCTCTAAAATATTAAAAAATTAGTTTAGTAGTATCGTACCTCTGATGTTTTAGATTTAAAAAATCTAAACCATTCATTAACGTATCTAACCAAACGGACTGAAAATAAATTTCTCATAATCTTTCATTATTTTCTGCAATAACCACTATTTGACAATCATAAATCGAGCAGGACTTAACTCGATATATTCATTGGAGGGATTTAACTCCCCCTCCCTCAGGGGAATTTCCTTTGTATCTAAAGCCAGCTAAGGACACTGCGAGCCATGAGACCTTTTTGTACCTTTCACATACAATTTCACTTAAACCTGTACTTATTTCTTTCACTTGAGGGTGCCTCATCAAGCAGAAGAGAGCCTCATACGTAGTATCAATCAAGCATACACTCATTTCAGGGAACCCTTCCATTTTGTTATATGTTATATTCAATTTTTCCACATCCAATCAACATTCATTCAATGTTCATTATCCAAACAGCACACATTTATTTACATAAGTATTGAACCACGATCACATCATTTCATTTGATATTTTATCAAGGGATTCTTAGGTCAGATTTGTCTATAGTGATCTGAGAAAAAACAGCCGGAAAGAGAAGCTCATACTTGAGAGACAGAAATATATATAGTAAGCAAATATAAAAATATATTGCTTACCTTTTGATTATGATGCGCCATTCTTTTTATTCTGCTTTTCAAATATTGTTCATCCTCGTATTAGTCCGGATGCCCAAAATCAATTTTTCTGAGCCCCACGTTGGGCGCCATTTTGTCGTAGCTTAATAGCTTTTTTAGGATGTTGAATCGGGTTTCCAACATTAAGAAATACGTTTTTAAAGGCTAATATTTTGCAGCGTTTATTCGATGCAGCATTGGTGAGACTACACATGCATCATAACATCATCATTGGCAATATGCTAAGAAATGTATCCTTCCTACTGCAATTCATGGTTTTTCTAGCCCTTCTGTAAGAATACATTATAGCCAATCAATTCAAAAACATTGCTAGTTCCTTATACGCTGGTTTAAAGTTAAATTTCCATATGGGTGTTTTCTTAATGAGACAAAGAGCGTCCTTTAGCTTGCCCCCTGATCAATGAGCCATTGGTCAGCCACATGATATCTTGGTTCATGAGGAAAGTGACCCTAATTAAAACATTCTCTTTATGATGAGATCAATGTATCTGTTCTTATGGACTGACTAAAACATATTTAACCCTTACTCACTGAAACAAATTAGTAGAAGAGTGAAGAAATCAGGCGATACCTTTTAGAGGCTAACTGAGTATATTTGATGGTGAGCTTTCGAGAGAACTAGTCCTCTTCTGACATGATGATATACAAGAAATTGAAAATTCACAGGCTTTTTATACACACAAGACATGGACCTTCAAAGGATCTTAGAATTCTTAAACATAACAAAATGCAATATAAGCAAACAAGTCATTTACAACAGGTCAAACAATTAACTATCTGGAAATTGTGAGGCATGACAGAGGGGTCAGTAAATCTGCCGTCTTATCTCACAGCCATCACATGTAATTTGTGGCCATCACAGTTCACATATAGTTTGACATAAAACTAGCATGGATATTTAACCCATTTTGCAGAGTCTGAAATTTTTGCATTAATTTAAATTCCCATTCCTTTCTCTCCTCTGCGTCTTAAAGTGTCCATTAAAACTACAATCTTCAGATCTTCAATACAGTGGTCCTCTCTGGAGAAGTGTTGTGCCACTGGAAGATCAGTTCTACTGTTATTAATAGTGAATCTGTGGGAGTTCATGCGCTGGCTGAGTCTTTCCCCTGTTTCCCCACATAAAGGCCTGTGGTCGGGCATTGCGCACACATAATCAGATACACCACATTGCTAGACCTGCAGGAAAATGCCCCCCTAATTCTGTGCCCCTGCTGGGACTGTGGGACGGGTTTCACTGTCAGCAGTGTGGATGTGCTGCAGGTCTTGCCCCTGTTTTGCAGGCAGGGTGAGGTGCCATTTTCAGTTGGGGCCTTCAGGCGCTCCGGACAATAATACGCCACAGGTTTGGTTTGGTTGCCGAAAGGAGAGGAGAGGGGGGACTGGTTTTTGTCTTTGAGTCTATTGTCTCTATGTAGCCCAGGTTGAAGTTCCTTGGCAACCTTTCGTAGGATCCCCAGCTGTGGGTTTTTAGGTTACAACTAGGGGCACTCGTTCTTCCTTCTGGGTCTCTTTGTACGTGAGCAGGACTGTCTCTGTTGATTGGGGGGCCGCTTTGTGATTTGATTGTCAGTCATTTTTGGGTTTTGTATCCCAATTGGAGAAATTTTGTCCTCAGATCCAGGAGGTGTTTGTCAGGTCTGTCTTGTTGGAGCAAAATACGATTGTACCGTATAGCCTGGCTGTAGATAAGGATTGCTTTGTGTGTTTTGGGGGGAAGCTGTCTTTCCCTGAGGTAGGCGTTCTGTATGTGATGGCTGTGAGATAAGACGGGCAGATTTACTGACCCCTCTGTCATGCCTCAAAATTTTCCAGATAGTTAATTGTTTGACCTGTTGTAAATGACTTGTTTGCTTATATTGCATTTTGTTATGTTTAAGAATTCTAAGATCCTTTGAAGGTCCATGTCTTGTGTGTTAAAAACCCTTGTGAATTTTCAATTTCTTGTATTTCATCATGTCTGAAGAAGGGAGCTATTTTCTCTCGAAAGCTCACCATCAAATATACAGTTAGCCTCTAAAAGGTATCGCCTGATTTCTTCACTCTTCTACTACTTTCTATGGCTAACACGGTACAACATTATATCACTGAAACAAAGAAACTTTATTCCTTTAAATGTCTATACCTCCAGGCAATGTGTTTTCAATCATTGGAGGAGGGGGTAGGAGCATGTCTATTAACATTCCAAAGACCTGAGTGTTTCAAACTTTGATGAAAAGCACACAAAGAGTATATACAAATCATATCAATATAAACCTATAGATATTACGCTCACAATAGGAATCAATGCACAGCTTGTTGCTGTGCACTGGTTCCTATGGTAACTGTCATTTCACGATGCCGGGCCATGCCACAGGGCACGGCGGGAAATCGTGGACATCACGGGAAAACCCCGGAAGGATTCTATGCCTTTCGTGCTGTCTGTCAGCACATAGCAACCGCACGATCGTGCGCTACTATTGCCGACAGAGACGCAGAAGGAGCAATCTCCTCCTGCGTCTCTCTTAGTTATTGCGACCCGATGGTCGCGATAATTAAGGGGTTAACCGCCCCCCCCCTTCCGGAGCGGGTCGGGGCCGACGCAGCGGGATGTCAGCTGTAATATACAGCTGACACCCCGCGCCGATCGCGCGAATTCTGCTTTAGAGTTCGCGCAATCCTCAGGACGTATGCCTACGTCCAGCGGCGTGAACCCCCAAACGACCTGGACGTATGCATACGTCTAAGGTCATGAAGGGGTTAATATCAACACTGCTGAGGATACAATAAATCACTTGTATAAAGTATAACATTAATACATACTAAAAAATACGGCAGTGGACATTAATAGAAAATGTTACCTACCAGTTATAGCTTCATAGGCAGCACTTATATATCCAAGGTATAACACATACTGAATTCCTTCAGGATGTAGTGAGTTCCAATTTGCGGTATAACTCAACCTCTGATAATTATAGAGCTGCGTGTCCCTGCTGTTCTGTCAGCACTAGTATTGTATTATTTCCTGAAATTCTAAACGAATTCCACTTTGTTAGGATCGATTTGCCCATCTCTAAATGCGCCTGATTTGGGGCGTGTGCGGGAGGCGGGGCGCATTACAACCGTATGAAGCTATAGATTTATAGCTTCAGTATGGCAAATCTAGGCGCATTACTGCTGGAACAGGTGAACCACTTTCAAAGTGGTTTACGTGAGCCAGTATTGTCGTCTTCGCTAGTGATGAGCGATAGTGCCAACAAACGTTATCGTTTCAATAGTCGATAGCGACAATAATCATGACTAGTGATGAGCGATTGTGTCAACTATCGTTATCGGATCGATAGTCGATATCGGCAATTATCATGCCGATAGCCGATAATAGATAATCGCCGATGACCATTAAAGTCTATGGGAGAGGAACAAACAGCTTCATTCTTACACCCAAACAGGGGTGGAGGAAGCTGGAAATTAACATCCACAACAGCAAACTGGATACGTGCTACATCTTAGGCAAGACAATTAGGCAACAAGAGTCACAGAAAAAAAAAGTCACAGACTATTCACTATCCCTGTCCTGTACCACAGCATGACCCTTAAACCTGCATGACCCACAAATTAAAAAGTTGCAGAAGGCAGTATGATTTGAACCATCATTTTAGTTGAACTGGAAATTGCCTATCCCTGTCCTGGACCGCAGCATGACCCTTAAATCTGTCTGACCCACAGATTAAAAAGTGCCGGAAAAAGGAGTCTTTGAACCTCCATTTTAGTTGAACAGGACAGTGACCCTCCCTGTCCTGGACTGCAGCATGACCCTTAAATCTGCATGACCCACAGATTAAAAAGTGCCGGGAAAAATTGGAACGGTTGACTATTGACAGCCCACCATTTTAGTGCGAAAGGTTTTTGAAAGGACTGGACATTGACTATTGCTGTCCTGGACCGCAGCATGCAGATTTCATTAACCACTGAAGAGCAGATTGGCGAGACTGTTCATTACTGAGATTGACGGGACACCGACCCAGCGATGACAGGCCTGACGGTCCTGCAACCGACGATCCGCTGGCTTGCGTGTTGTCGCCAGCTTTGGAAGGAGCACCTTCTCTCGCACCTCTACCTCCATGTCCTACACCCTTCTTTGCTCGCTTACCACCTGCAGTTCACTCCATGTTCAGAAATATAAAAATGTAAAGGTATGGAAGAGTTTTTGACAGTCTTTTATTGAAAGACGGCAAATCACAGCTATTCTTAAATCCCTCTAATTTCCAACAGCCAACTAGGATTAGAAACAGAATTGTTTCTATCAAATATCTGTGAAATGCGGTCTGGTGGAAGAACCGTAACACAAAATCAACAGTGTTCTTCCTTCAGTCCCTGAGATTTACAACTGCCCAGTAGGAATAGCAGTTGATAGTTTTCAACAAACTATCGTACAAATGCAGGATTCGCACCAAACTGAGACGCACTGAGTGAAATAGAAGTATTAAAAAGTTATATGGATTACATATGGGGGTTTTGCCACCACTGACTACAGGCGTAATTTACTATAAAATATGCATAAAACAATATGCGTACAACTGAGCTCTATGCACCAAACAGATGTACGGACTGAAATAAGAGTATTTAAATGTAATATTACTATGGCGGCCTTCGCACCACTGACAACAGGCGCAATTTACTATAAAATATGTATGACACAATGGCCGACATGTATGAACGGGCTTTTCGCCTGTTTTCTGGGATGCGATGTTAGGCACAGCGTTCGACACTTTCGGATGCACCTAACATGAAGGGGCGTGCAATGGGCGCGGTGTGGGCGCGGTGTGGGCATTCCGGGGCGGGACGCTGCGTGTTTAAAAACTCCGAGGCATGTTTGATCGCGGCTCGGCAAAGTGAGGCGCATTGCAGCGCTCACCAGCTCCAACAGGAAGACCTGGTTGATTCTGGTCTAAATGATCCGGCGGAGGCGAAGTGAAGCGAGAATGGAACATGAGAGGAAACATATAGAAAATCACAAGAGAAATCTCGGCTCTCAGCGCCGTGCGGCATGGAGTATGATTCCCAAAAAAATCTCCTTTATTAGGTGTAAAACATTATCAGAAAAAGAGCTCAAACCTTCTAATAAAAACAAAATAATAAAAAAATCACTTTCCAAAAATCTAGAACGGAGCTACATCAGGAATTAGGATCTTGTAAATTGCCGGGAAATACAGTAATTCAAATTCTGTAATCGCTTCTCATTGGTCGTCAGAAACCAACCAATCAGAATAGGAGCGACAGTGACCCATTATAACCTATGGAGAAATATTGACCAATTAAAATCAAAGGCGGGACAGTTCAAAATACAGTAAAAATGCAGAAAAGAGCTGATTGGCTGAGCTAGCAGGGGCTTGGCAATCCTCGCCAATCAGAATAGGAGCGACAGGGACCCATTATAACTAGAGATGGGCGAATTGATTCTAACGAAGTGGAATTCGTTTAGAATTTACGGAAAACTTTGGTTCGAAACGAAGTCGAACTTTGGGGTACTTCGCGTGAACGTAGTGTGCTTTTGATTGCTAAAATGGCTGCGAGCACATGGTGCTACATGGGGCAAAGAACTCTGGGAGGAAAAAGGGCATAGCCTGCATGACATGTGCACAGATGAAGCCAATCAGAGACCGGCGGGATTCTGTGACGTCACCGCAATATATAAGTCCGGGCGCGGCGCTGGGAGTAGAGATGGGCGAATTGATTCTAACTAAGTGGAATTCGTTTAAAATTTCAGGAAAACTTTGGTTCTGAACGAAATCAATTTTGGGGTTTTTTGGGGTGAACGAAGTTGCTTTGTTAAAAAAGGGGCTCGAGCACATGGCGTTACAGGGGGCAAATCATCGGGGGGAAAGAAGGAAACCTCGAATTTGCAAGTAAAACCAAAATCGAGACCGGGGGATTCTGTGATGTCCCCCTTTATATTTTCCCCCGTGGAGTCACACCCCTTCACTTTGTGGGGAGGTGCTGTTTGGGGTGTTGTTTTTGCTTTATGAAAAACGATTTTTATCAGCGATTTTTGTGGGGTGTTCACTTTTTAAACTGCTTTTTTAATTTTCTATTTTTTTTTTTGGGGTTTGGGTTTGAATCCAGTGGGGTCCACCAGCTGAATACATTTTAATGCTATCTGCCACAGCCTTTGAATATCCAAGGGGGATCAAAGACAGTTCTTTTGTATCTTTTAAAAAACTTTTTTTACAAAAAAAATACATTCATTTTTGGCTCTCAATTCTTTTGCCATTTACACCCCGGGGTTAATTAAAGATTGTTTTTCCCTTGTGGGTACCCAAAGAAACTTTTTTTCACTAAAAAATAAAATTTTCCGTAGCTTAATTTCACGGGCAAGGTTAAAATTTTCATTTTTTCTCTTGTTGGTAGGTGAAAACACGCCATTGTAAACGCTACAAAGCTAGATTTGTGGTTGCTAAATTTTTTTGGCGAAATTTACATCCGGGGTTTAATTAAGGTTTTTTTATCTGCTGTGGTGACAAAAAAAACCCCTTTTTTACCCCCAAAAATTAAAATTTTCCCCTGTGCATAATTCACAAGCGAAGGTCAATTACAATTTTTCTCTTGTTTTTAGCGTAGAAAAACAGCCATTGTAACACCACAAACCCGTTTTTGTGGTTCTAAATTTTTCTTTTTACTTTTTTTCCCATAGCAAATTTTAAAACTTACTTCTCATTTTAAACATAAAACGAACTTTTATTATATCAAACTCTTAACCCCATACACACTTTTTAAAAAACCTGATCTCTTCCTCTCTTTAAACCCTTTTTGTTTCGGGAAGAGGGAAAAAACTCCCTTTTATCATCATTCGGGTGGAACCCCACCATTAAAAGACCTTATATCTTAGCAAAGTATAGCTTCTAAGGGGCCCAACAACTATTGGCCGTCGTCCTAAATTTTTTGACCAAACAAAAAAGGCCCCCTTGGGGACCGTCTGCAGCAGTGACACTTGTAGCAAGGGGAGGATCACAATTTAAAACGTAAAGCTGACCTCGTGAGGGCGCATGACGTTTTAAAATTGTGATTCTAAAATCTTCACAAATGCCCTGCCAACGTGTCAAAGGGGGCCTTTTTTTTCGGTCTATGAGATTTGGGGCGACGGCCCAATTTGGCTTGGGATCCTTATGAAATTAGATTCTATAGAATAAAATCTCTGTTAATGGTGGGGTTTACCCGACTTGATGTAAAAAGGGGGTTATTCCCTCTCTCAAACAAAAAAGGGGTTAAAGATGGGGTAGAGATCTTTTTAAATATGTGTATAAGGTTAAGATTTTAATTAATAAAAGTTACTTTTTTTTTTGATAGAAACTGATGGTTTATTTGCCTATGCAAAAAAAATAAATATAGGGGTAAATCATTTGTTCTTGCGGGTTCCCAAAATTTTTTTGGGGATTATGTCAAATTTTTTGGCGCAACTTACACCAGGGGGTTTAAATTAAACTTTTTTTTCTGCTGTGGGGACAAAAAAAAACCGTCTTTTCACCGCCCAAAAAATACAAATTTTTCCCGTAGCATAATTCACAAGTGAAGGTTAATTAAAATTTTTTTTTCTTGTTGTGTACGTAGAAAAACGCAATTGAAAAACGCACAAAACTAGTGTTTCTGCTCAATTCTGTTGCGCTTTTTAAACCCGGGGGTTTTTTAAGCGTTGTTTTTTCTGTTTGGTGACAAAAATAAACTCTTTTTTTAAACCCCCAAAAATTACAATTTTCCCGTACATAATTTTAAAAAGTTTTAAAACAATTTTTTTTTTTGTTGTTAGGAGAAAAAGCAATTTTAACCGCACAAAGTAGTAGTTTTTGGGTCCCCAATTCTTTTTCCAATTTTCATCCGGGTTTTTAAATTGTTTTTCTGCTTGGTGACTCCAAAAAACCGCTTTTTCACCTCAAAATCAATTTTCCTGTAGCTTAATTCACAACGAAAGGGTTTAAACACAATTTTTTCTTTTTTGACGTAAAAACCGCCATTGAAAACTACAAACTCTATTTTGGTTCTCAATTTTTGGGGCAATTTACATCCCGGGGTTAATTAACTTGTTTTTTCTGCTTGGGACAAAAAAAAAAACCTCTTTTTTCCCCCCAAAAATTACAATTTTCCGTACATAATTCACAACAAGGTCAATTTTTTTTTCTTCTCTTGTTTTGTACGTAAAAAAACCCCCATTGTAAAAAAAGCTACAACTCGGGGTTTTTTTGTGGTTCTCAATTGTTTCCAAAATTTTCATCCAGGGGGTTTTTAAAGCGTTGTTTTTCTGCGTGGGGGGAAAAAAAAAACTCTTTTCACCGCAAAAAATACAATTTCCCATAATTTAAATTTACAAGCAAGGTTAATTACAATTTTTTTCTCTTTTGGGGACGGAAAAATTTTAAAAACCTAAAAAACTAGTATTTTGGGCTGCTCAATTTTTTGGGAATTTACATCATGGGGGGTTAATTAAGCGTTTTTCTCTGCTTGGGGCAAAAAAAACCGCCTTTTTCACCCCCAAAATTACATTTTCCTTCATAATTCACAAACGAATTTTTTAAATTTTTTTTTGTGTTAGCGTGAAAAAGCCCTTTAACACGCTACAAAGCTGTATTTGTGGGCTCAATTTTTTGGGGCAATTTTTCATCCGGGGGAATTTAAACTTGTTTTTTCCCGGGTTTGGGGGAAAAAATAAAGGGTCTTTTTTACTGCCCAAAAATTACAAAATTTCCCTTCATAATTCACAAAGCGAAGGTTTTAATTACAATTTTTTCTTTTTTTTTGCAGAAAAACCCCCTTGTAAAACTACAAAGTATATTTTTCTGCTCAATTCTTTTCGCAGTTTAATCCAGGGGTTAATTTAAACTTGTTTTTTTTGCTGTGGGGACAAAAAAAACGTTTTTTCACCCCCAAAAAATTAAAATTTTCTTCATAATTTACAACAAAGGTTAATTTCATTTTTCCCCTTTTTGGGTTTACGTAGAAAAACCCATTTTAAACGTAAAACTGTTTTTGGTTTTCTCAATTGTTTGGGGAATTTACATCCAGGGGGTTTAATTAACTTTTTTTTGTGTGGTACAAAAGAAACTTTTTTTTCACCGCCAAAAAATTTCACTTTTCCCCGAATAATCCGTAAAATTAATTTAAAATTTTTTTTCTTTTGTTTTCGTAGAAAACACCAATTTAAAACCTACAAAACTAATTTGTGGCTGCTCAAATTTTTTTGCGAAATTTCACCCGGGGGGAATTAAGCATTGTTTTTTTCTTGTGACAAAAAATAAACCGCTTTTTTCCCCCAAAAATTTCAAATTTTCTGTAGCATAATTCACAAGCGGGTTAATTAAAATTTTTTTCTTGGGTTTTGTATAGAAAACACGCCATTTAAAACCTACAAAGCCCATTTGGTTGCTCAATTGTTTTGCAATTTTCATCCAGGGGTTTAATTTAAACTTGTTTGCAGTTTACCGTAAAAAAACTTTGTTTTTTACCGCACAAAGAAATTCTGTGCATAAATTTTATCTGAAGGTTAATTAAGCCTGTTTGTGCTTTTTTATTCAGTAAAATCACAAGTTTTTAAACCACATCAAGTAATTTTTCCTGCCATTTGTACGCAATTTTTCCAAGGGGTTTCCAACTTTTCTGGGGTTTATTTGGGGGTTTTTTTATTATATCAAAATCTTTATCAAAAAAGTGTCTGACATTTTTGAACAAACAGTATTCAGACTTTTGGGGGCTCTTCACCTCGATGGGAGAGCACAAACATTCCCGGGCCCCTGCAGCACAGCAAGGGGGGTTTTGGGAGGGGGGCACTCTGAGGCCAAACTGCCTGCATTTCCCCTGGCTTCGCAACCCAATTCTTATTATTACTAATCATCCACTTCCTCCCCGTGACACTGACAGCCCCACCAAGAGTCGGTGGGAACTCGACACAACCCTTATTCATGGCCCCCGGGCGGGTTTGCCCCCTCACCCGTCCTAACCCCCTATGTCCCCCCCTTCCCTCACCAAAAAATCTACTAGTGGGTTGGGGTCTTTCCCCTATATACGAATGAACAATTTGAGGAGGGCAGCCAGCAGCTACTTGCAGCGAAGAAATGGGGCCAAATATCCCCTGCTACTTGCAGTGGGCGGCAAAGTATAGAGTTGAGAGTGGCATGGGAGGTCATGTTGTGAGGGGTGAGCCTCTGCATACCAAGACTGGTGATGAGGACAGCATGACGAGAAACACAAATAGATGATGATGTAAGCCGACCGCACTTGGGAGCCGGTGAGGCAAGGGCTTCATCATCGTCAGGAGAAGAGGGCGTCAGCTTGCGAGTCAGGCAGCGGCGCAGCCAGCAAGTGGGTCGTGTGGCCGTAAAGTCAGCAGGATAGCAGCAGTGTGAGGTGGGGAGCCAAGCGGCCACGGGGTAAAAAACCCGCTCGCAGGTCCAAGAAGGTAGGGGCACAGGGGTTTAGTGGCGGGGAAGCGGGGGCAGTTCACTCAGTGCGGACGTTGGCGTAAAATCCAATACTCGGCGGTGGGGCAGTTCTTTCTAAGACACCGGGGGAGCCGAATATGGGTATATGTAGAATCTGTAGGCAGAAATGAAGCGTGGCCAGGGAGCTAACGTTGGCACCAAGGCCCTGCGACAACACATGCAGCGTCACCATCCGGTGGCCTGGGAGACACGTGGCTCAGATGTGTGGTCCCTCCTGCCGCCGCAGCAACAGCTGCACAGCACGCCCAGTGGCACGCTGCCATTGCAGCCAGTCAAGGCTCCACCACCTCTGCAGAAGGGAGTGTTTCTCTTTGACATCATCTCCCGGTCAGATGCTCCTGCTCCTCGCTCTCATGCGCCACAGTCGTTCAGTGAGGCGATTGCAAAGAGACAACAGTATGCGTCCAAGCATCCTAAGGTGCAGAACCTGACCGTATCCTGTCCAAGTTGTTGGTGCTGCAGTCCCCTCCCTTTCCAAATGGTGACTCTGCCCCCGTTCAGAGAACTAATAGCTTGTGCCGAGCCCAGATGGAGAGTTCCAAAAATTTACAAGCGAAGGTTAAATTACAAGTTTTCCTCTTGTTGGTTTTAGCGTAAAATACACCCATTGTAACACGCTTCAAAGTCGTAGTTTTTGGTTGCTCAATTCTTTTGGGGAAATTACTTTCCCGGGTTAATTAAGCGTTGTTCTCTGCTTTTGGTGACTAAAAGAATCCTTTAAATTTCACCGCCAAAAATTTCAATTTTTTTCCCGTTTGCAAAAATTCACAAGCGAAGGTTAATTACAAGCTTTCCTCTTGTTGTGTAGCGTAAAATACCGCCATTGTAACACATTACCAAAGCTCGTATTTTTGGTTCCTCAATTCTTTTCGCAAATTTTCATCCCGGGTTAATTAAGCGTTGTTCTGCTGCTGTGGTGACTAAAAAAACCGTTTATTTCACCCCCCAAAAATACTTTTTTCCTGTACATAATTCACAAGCGAAGGTTAATTACAAGTTTTCCTCTTGTTGTTTGCGAAAAATTACACGCCATTGTAACAAGCTACAAAGCCGTAGTTTTTGGTTTGCCAATTCTTTTGCGCAATTTACATCAGGGGTTAATTAAGCAATTGTTCTGCTGCTGTGGGTGACTAAAAGAAACCTTTTATTTCACCGCCCAAAAAATTAATTTTTCCTGTAGCAAAATTCACAAGCGAAGTTAATTACAAGTTTTCCTCTTGTTGTTAGCGTAAAATACACGCCATTGTAACAAGCTACAAAGCTTGTAGTTTTTGGTTGCTCAATTCTTTTGCGCAATTTACATCAGGGGTTAATTAAGCGTTGTTCTGTTCTGTGTGACTAAAAAAAACCCGTTTATTTTCACCCCCCCAAAAATAAATTTTTCCTGTAGCATAATTCACAAGCAAAGGGTTTAATTACAATTTTCCTCTTGTTGTTAGCGTAAAATACACCCCATTGTTACAAGCTACAAAGTTGTAGTTTTTGGTTGCTCAATTTCTTTTGCGCAATTTACATCCAGGGTTAATTAAGAGGTTGTTCTGCTGCTGTTGGTGACTAAAAGAAACCGTTTATTTCACCCCAAAAATAAATTTTTCCTGTAGCATAATTCACAAGCGAAGGTGAATTACAAGTTTTACTCTGTTTGTGTAGCAAAAACAACACGCCATTGTAACAAGCTACAAAGTTGTAGTTTTTAGTTGCTCAATTCTTTTGCGCAATTTACATCCAGGGGTTAATTAAGCGTTGTTCTGCTGCTGTGGTGACTAAAAGAAACCGTTATTTCACCACCAAAAAAATTTTTTCCTGTAGCATAATTCACAACAAGGTTAATTACAATTTTCTTTTTGTTGTTTTAGGTAAAATTACACGCCATTGTAAACGTTACAAAGCTCGTAGTTTTTGGTTGCTCAATTATTTTGCGCAATTTACATCCGGGGGTTTAAATTTAAAAGGGGTTGTTCTGTGCTGTGGTGACTAAAAGAAACCGTTTATTTCACCCCAAAAAATTAATTTTTCCTGTAGCATAATTCACAAGCGAAGGTTAATTACAAGTTTTCCTCTTGTTGTGTAGCGTAAAATACACGCCATTGTAACAAGCTACAAAGCTCGTAATTTTTGGTTGCTCAATTCTTTTGCGCAATTTACATCCAGGGGTTAATTAAGCGTTGTTCTGCTGCTGTGGTGACTAAAAGAAACCGTTTATTTCACCCCCAAAAATACATTTTTCCTGTAGCATAATTCACAAGCGAAGGTTAATTGCAAGTTTTCCTCTTGTTGTGTAACGTAAAATACACGCCATTGTAACACGCTGCAAAGCTCATAGTTTTTGGTTGCTCAATTCTTTTTTTTTAATCACGTACTTTTTATCGATTTCAAATTTTTAAAAGTTACAACAGTCTTAGAAGTAGAACATCAAATAGTAACACAACATATAAAAGCCATAATTGCCATCTTGTTGAAACAGCTAAAGATGTCACAAATAGTCCAATGCCTTTGGTAAGGTCGATGAGTATAATCAAACATACATTTTATAAAGAATAATATCAATCTGGACTCCATGAAACAAATACTCCAATTAATAAAATATAATTAAGTCAAGTACCCAGGTCAAGTCCTAATGTCAAGAAAAGGGACTATTCAAAAAAAGGTGAGTCCTCCCATACCTTCCATTTTGCCTTGGTTTTAAAAACCACATGTGGAGGGATAACAAGTGAAGTTTCACATCTGTACTGGTAATTAACTCTATGGATAATTTCTTTAATATCAGGAGGGGAAGCGGACTTCCAGTGTTTAGCTATGGTTAATCGTGTTGCTACTAATATGTGATATAATACTGTTTGCAATTGAGCTGGAATATCCGTAAAGTTAATGTCTAAGAGGGCCAAAGCAGGTGTAAGATTGACTCTCAGTGAGAGTGCTGTTGAAATTACATTTTCAGTATGCTTCCACAGAGTGGAGATAATTGGGCAGTTCCACCACATGTGTAGAAGTGTTCCTCTATGTCCACATCTCTCCAGCACAGTGGTGAGCTCTGGGGAGCGAAGTGTGCCACTCAGTAGGAGTTAAGTACCATCTTAAATGTAGTTTTTTTGTCACTTCTAAGTGATTAATACACTTGGAGTGCTTGGTGGGAATTATTGAAGCTAATTCCCAAGGTTCCTGAGAGAAGCAGCTCCCCAATTCCTCTTTCCATTTTACAATAAAGCTCGGTTTGGTGGGATGCTTCTCTTCTAAGAGACGGTTATATGTAATGGATAAACCTCTCTCATAACCTCCTTTCCCCCTTAAAAATTTATAGTATGCTGACTGAATTTTGGGCTTCCGTGGCCAATACCAGTAATGTAATATATGTCTAATTTGCAGATACTTGTAAAAATTATTGCGATCTAATGCATACTCAGACATCACTTCAATAAAAGGCTTGAGAACATTGTTGTGATACAGTTGACCTATATTTAAAATTCCCTGTGAGATCCAATTTTGCAGCGAAAGTTGTGGTGAAGCCAAATGGAAAAGAGAAAGAGAGCAGCTAGTTTTGGATAAGTGAATCCATTTATTAGTTTTGACAGTGTGTGACCAGGCCCGTAGAGCATGCTGAACAGAGGGAAGGAGGGGATTGGTATATTTAAGATCCAATAATTCAGCTATCAGTAGATCCTCTAGTGTGAAAGGAGCCACAGAAGCATTTTCAAACTGGGACCAGTGATGGATCTCTGGAGCTTCCCAAAAGAAATATAAGGGCTCCAAAACCGAAGCTATACTGTAAAGTTTTAGGTTTGGATCTGACATTCCACCTTTTTTTATGTTAATATATAGATGCTGCTTTTTACACCTAGGTTGCTTAGCGCCCCAAATAAATTTAAAAAAAATGCTTTGTAATTTGTTAAGTGAGGCTTGTGGGAATAAATAAGGTAAGGATCGTGATACGTATAGAAACCGTGGGAGTAACATCATTTTAGTAAGATTTATCCTTGCTAACCATGATAACGAGAAGGATAACAAACGATCCATATCTGATGACAGTGATTTGTATAAAATATCTAAGTTTGTTTGTATGGTGGTTTCGAGGGAAGGAGTTATTTTAATACCTAAATAAGTGATATCTGACTCCGACCAAATAAACCCAAGCTTAGCCAGTTTACACTTTTGATGGTCATTGACATGCAGTGGAAGGATATTAGACTTTGTCATATTCAACTTATAGTACGAGACAGAGGCATATAAATCTAAAATATTAAGTAAGGACTTCAGTGAATACTCCGGGTTCTGACATATAATTAGAATGTCGTCAGCAAATAGACTGATTTTATGTTCAGTCCCATAAGCAGATATTCCCGAAATTGAAGTTGAATTTCTAATCATCTCTGAGAGGGGTTCTACACACATAACAAAAATCAAGGGGAAAAGTGGACATCCCTGCCTCGTACCATTTGTGATTGAGAAAGCATTGGATAAAAATCCTGTTGCAAGAACTCTAGCTGATGGAGACTAGTAGAATGCTAGGATAGCATTAAGTATGGGCCTTAGAAAGCAAAATTTGAATAACACTTCTCTTAAATAGTCCCAGTTGAGCCTGTCAAAGGCCTTTTCGGCCTCTAATGAGAGTAAAACAGAAGGGGTCTTAGTAAAGTTAATCATATGGATGATGTCAAGTACCCTTCTGATTCCGTCCAGTGTTTGATGGCCCTTGACAAACCCCACCTGGTCTTTATTGATTATGTAGGGTAAAATCCCATTCAATCTGTTGGCTATAATTTTTGAAAAATTTTTTATGTCACAGTTAAGTAGCGAAATAGGCCTATAATTAGTAACTTGGTCCAATGCTTTCCCTGGTTTGGGTATGGTGGTTACTACTGCACATAACATTTCCTTAGGAGTCTTTCCCTTCTCTATTATGTCCTTAAATATAGTTAACAGGTGCGGGGCCAAAGTGGGACAATATAATTTGTAATATTCATTTGTAAGGCCGTCTGGTCCAGGGGCTTTATTCATTTTAGAGAATCGGATTACTTCCTCGATTTCCGCAATCTCAATTGGTTTGTGTAGTACCGTGAGGTGATCAACGGAAAGAGTAGGTAAGTTAACCCTTTGTAGAAATTCGAGAATATGAGTTTAGTGACTTTGGGTGTGGATGGGTCATCTCCGATATTGTATAATTGTTGGTAATATGTTGCGAATGCATTTGCTATAAGCTGTGGATCATATATCTTGGACTTATCAGGATTGGTGATAAAAGGAATTTTACTCCTTGCTTGCAAGGTCTTAACTCTTTTTGCTAATAATTTGGAAGGACGATCTCCTTGCACATAGAAATTCCAGTTGAGTTTGGATAAGTGGGCTTCATACTGGTTCAGGTAAATTATTCGCAGCTTCTGTCTGCTAGTCACCAATTTTTGTTTGGTTGCTGGTAAAGGGTTTAACTAAATTGTTTATCAAGAGCATTTATTTCTTGAATCAGGTCGCTTATGATTTTCTCCCTTTTACGCTTCTCCCTAGAAGCAATTCTAATGCAAACTCCTCTGATTACCGCCTTATGGGCACACCATAGCGCTTCAGCAGATGGGGAGGAAGGGGAGTTTAACTGAAAATATTCTGAAAGTGCCGTTTGGATTTCCTGCACTATATCTTGTGATTTTGACAAAAAGTGATTAATCCGCCATGGAGCAAAGGGACCTTTAAAGAAAGTATTTGCTATAGTGAGATAAACGGGCGCATGGTCTGACCATGTGGCTATTCCAATTTCTGTTGATGTGACACTTGTTAACGCCCCTCTGTCCACCAAGAAATAATCAAGTCTAGAATGAGTATTCTTAGAGTGTGAATAAAAAGTATAGTCTACCTCGTCTGCATGTTGGTAGCGCCATGGATCGTGTAAGTTCTCTTGTAATAAGAGATGCTTTAGTTCCGGGGCGTAGTGGGAGCTACCTTTCGATCTATTCATGGCTCTATCAACCACCATATTGTAATCACCACAAATTATTAGTTTACCTCTCAGTAGTTTTTTCGCTTTACAGATTGTTTTGGAGATAAAGGAGTGTTGTCTAGTATTTGGTGCATATAGATTTAATATGGTACATGGAACTGAGTTAAGTTCACACTGCAAAATAATAAATCTATCTCTAGGGTCAGTTGTGATGTCAAAGGATTGAAATGCAACAGTATTTTTAATAAAAATTGCTACTCCAGCTTTTTTTGATTCGTTCGGAGTTAAGAAGGAGTAAGGGAAGTGTTTATTTTTTAGTCTATGTGAATCTGAGAATTGCAGATGCGTTTCTTGGACGCATATTATGTCTGCTTTAGATTTTTGGGCATCCCTCCAGAAGGAAGATAGTTTAAATGGGTAGTTGAGCCCATTGACATTTAAGGACATGATTTTAATCCCCATGGTAAGCGATTAAAGAGTAGTTAGTAAGCTCAGTCTCAACACCCAGAAACCAAATGGCAAAATAGCAGTATAAGATAGCGGCATTATGGCATAGAAACCTAAAACAGAAAGTGTTAACAAAAGGGAACTCCTTAACATTAGAGATCCCAAACATCATGAATTGTCTCCTATCAAGGAAACCAGAGATGGGGAAAGTCCTTGTGGAGGACCTGCAAAGAAAGGTAATACTACACAAAGGAGCAAATAATCCTTACTACATAGGAGTATCATGGAGGAAAGCCTGCTTCATCCTGGCGGATACTTAGTCATTATGCCAAGATTTTGAACGACGAGTGACCTCAGACCAAATTGGTGATACAAGGCCTGGTCTGTTATCCTGTTTTTTGGCGGGGGTGTTAGATGGTGAGCCAATATACCCCATTAGAGCAGGGCATCTTTTGCTGCCGAAGGAGTGGTACAGACCACTGTAGAAGAGTCCTTATTGATTATCAGTTTAACAGGAAAGCCTCAATGGTAAACAATGTTATTTTCTCTCAAAATTTTGGTCAGGGGGCGAATTCCTTTCTTTTGAGCATGGTGCCGGCAGAAAGGTCTGGGTATATAGAGATATCTTTAAACCTTTTTGGGCATATT
>JAODAL010032076.1:0-47497 GCA_025379985.1 Phyllomedusa bahiana | reverse complement strand
AACCCCAAGAAATCCTTTGAAGAGAGTTGAAAGTCTGTGTTGCCCAGTGATAGAGGAACCTCTTAAAGAAGACGTTACAGGTCTTTCAGAGCCAGAAATCTTGCTTGTTTGTAGGTGACCAAGTACTTATTTTCCACCATCATTTGCAAATAAATTCTTTCCAAATCAAACTATGTGATTTTCGGGATTTGTTTTCTCATTTTGTCTTTCATAGTTGAGGTCTATCAATGATGTCAATTACAGGCCTCTCTCATCTTTTTAAGTGGGAGAATTTGCACAACTGGTGGCTGACTAAATGCTTTTTTTCCCACTGTATACGGTAATTTCAAAACAAAAGAGCTATATGATTTCACAACTGCTCACATAAATCGAACATCTTAATGGTGTTGCGTAGAAATGACAATATACTTTCTCTACATATTAAATCAATTATTGTCAATTCTTTGTCTTAAATCAATTGTCCTTAATCTAATGTAGAGTATGATTTTTAAAAAAATGGGATACAGAAAAAATTACATATTAATGACACAGGAGCAGCACAAGCTTTTTTTTTATCTCTTAATGGTTATACTATTTTGACTTTCAATTATTTCATTGCACCATGAGCTTATTTTTACATACGTTCCCGTCAAAAGCAATTTGTTCCATTGTGACCTTTACACATTTGCTTTTAAAATACCCCCTCTCTACTCCCACCCTATATAATAACATAAGTTTGTAAGGCTGAAAAAAAGACAGACGCCCATAAATTCAACCTATTGTGCTGTAGTGTAGATCCAGAGGATGACAAAACCTCCATTAGAGAGAACCCAATTGTCCTCATTTTAGGGAAAAAAATTCCTTCCTGACTCCAATCCGGCAATCAGAATAAATTCCTGGATCAACGACCCTTCTCCAGAATCCTAGTCACTATAATTTATTATATTATTACACTCTAGAAATGCATCCAGACCCTTTTTAAACTCTGTTAGTGAATTCAACATGACAAGTTCCTCTGGCAGAGAGTTCAACAGTCTCACTGCTGTTACAGTAAAGAATCTGTTTCTATGTTTATGTAGAAATCCTGAGTATAAATAGATCTTGGGAGAGAACTCTATATTGACCTTTAATATATTTATACATATTGATTATGTCCACCCAAAGCTGTCTTTTCTCTAAAAGAAATAACCCTAATCTTGTTAACCCAGTATTTGTATTGTTTTTTTTGCCCATCTTTGAACCTATTCAAGCTTTACAATGTCTTTCCTGTGCACTGGTGAACAAAACTATACACAATATTCCATATGTGCTCTGACCAGTGACTTATATAATGGTAGAATGAAATTCTCATTGAGTGCATCTATGCCCCTTTAAATACACCCCATGATCCTGTTTACCTTGCCAGTTGCTGCCTGACACTGGCTGCTACAATTAAGTTTATTTTCAGCTAGGATTCCCAAGTCCTTCTCCATTCCACTTTTACCCATGTAATATTTGAATTGATTTTTCTTTCCCATGTGCATAACCTTAAAATTATCTGTGTTAAACCTCATCCGCCATTTCTCTGCCCAGGCCTCCAACTTATCCAGATTCCTTTGTAATAAAACAGTGTCCTCTATTGTGTTGATTACTTTACAGAGCTTAGTATCATCTGCAAAGATTAATATTTCACTGTGCAATCCATGTGTAAGATCTTTGATGAATATATTAAAGAGAGTAGGGCCCAATGCTGACACTTGTGTTACCCCTCTAGTAACAGGGATCCAGTCTGAGTATGTACCAATAATCACCACCCTTTGCTTTCTCTCATTTAGCAAGTAACTTACCCACTGGCAAATATTTTCCTCCAGTCCATGCATTCTCATTTTACTTACCAACCTTTTCTGTGGCACAATATCAAAAGCTTTAGAAAAATCTAGATCTATGGCATACAATGCCTCACCCTGATACAGTCTAGAACTAACCTCCTCATAGGATTTGATGAGATTAGTTTGACATGACTGATGCTGTTGTAAGCCCGCATCGTGTACCACACATATCTGTATTTATGGCACCCTTCTGTATCACCTTATTTATATGCAATATAGTACCAGCAACCATCTCCTCATGCATTGAGGGCATGTGAGTGGTTGTTTTATTGGTATTTTTGCATTTGTGCAATCTCCCCATGCATTATACTGTGGTTTTTCTGCATGCTGGTATGAACAGGTATTAAGTTAATGTGCAGTTTTTTATCATCTAATTGTTCCCCTAGTAGTGTGGTGTGTGAGATGCTGCTCAGCAACTTGCTGCACCTGTTAATATTCCCCAGGTAGCATGAGGACCAGAGTTGCCTGCTACTGGGTTCAGTCTAGTCCAGCCATTGAGCTGTGAATATGGCCCAAAACTTGTAGTGTTTCTTGAATAAGTAATGACTGACCCTTCATAAACCTATGCTGGAATGGTGTTACACATTTGATTTCAGTGAGATACTCCAGTATAGTATGTCTTAGAAAACCTTCAAACATTTTAACTGCATCAGAGGTTAAACTTACCAGCTAATAGTTTCCGGGATCATCTTTTGACCCCTTTTTGAATATTGCCACCACATTTGCTATGTGCCAATCCTTTGGGAAATTCCCTGTTATTATACAGTCCATAAATATTCAGAATGGAGCCTATCTATGACATTACTTAACTCCTTTAGGACACGGGGTTGTATACCATCAGGACCTGGTTATTTGTCTATTTTAATCTTCTTATGACGGAGCTGTACTTCTTCCTGGGTTAGACAAGAAACATTTAAGTTGGAGTTTACCCCATCCCTCAGCTCATAAACAGAAAGGTCATCCTTCTCGATAAATACAGTGGAGAAATTTTTTTTAATAGGTTTGCTTTCTCCTCATCGCCCTTTACAATACCTCCCTCCCTATTTTTCAAAAGGCCAAAATTTTCAGTTTTAATCTTTGTACTATTTATATACAAAAAAAATATTTTGGGGTTAGATTTACTCTCTTTTGCAATCTTCCTTTCTGTTTCCAGCTTTTTTGTCTTTATCATTATTTCACATATTTTATATTTTTCCTTATAGCTTTTTAGTGCCTCTTCACTGCTCCCCTATTTAAGCAGCTTAAACATTTTCTTTTTCTTATTTATTGCCTCCTTTACATCTCTGTTGATCCACATTGTTTTTTCCTGCTTCTAATTATTTTATTTCCATAAGGTATGTACCTCTCACAGTGCGTGCTTAAGATGTTTTTAAACATCTCCCATTTATTACCTGCTCTTTTATTTTTGAAGACCTTATCCCAGTCAATGTGGTTAAGGACCTCTCTATGCAGATTGAAATTAGCCTTCCTGAAATTTAGGGCCACATGTATAAAAACTGTCTAGGTCTAAAATTCCCTTTGTTGCCCATAGCAACCAATCAGATCGCCCCTTTTATTTCATATAGTGCTCTGGAGAAATTAAAGGGGCGCTCTGATTGGTTGCAATGGGAAACATAGGGAATTTTAGACCTAGACAGTTTTCATACATGTGGCCCTTACTGTATTTGTGGCTCCTCGACAAAATGGAAAATTTAAATTTATTATATTATGGTCACTATTTCCTAGGTGCCCCCCAACCTGAACCTTTGTTAGTCTGTCAGGTCTATTAGTCAATATTAAGTCTAGAAGAGCCTTCCTTCTAGTTGGCCCCTGAACCAGTTGGTAAAGATAATTATCTTTAATTATTGAGAAAACCTATTTTCTTTATAAGAGCCACAGGTTTCAGTTTCTCAATATATGTCTGGGTAGTTGAAGTCGCCCATAATAACAACCTCATTATGATTAGCCGCCTCATCTATTTGTTTGAGGAGTACATCTTCCATGGGTTCTGTTATATTTGGGTGCCTATAGCAGACCCCTAGTAGAATTTTATTATTGTTATTACTTCCATGTATGTCTACCCATAATGACTCCACATGCTCATTCCCTGTATCTTTATCTTCCTGCAGTGTTGGCTTTAGACAATATTTAACATAAAGACATATACCTCTGCTCTTATGGTTTTCACGATCTCTTCTAAATAAATTGTAACCCTGTAAGTTAACCGCCCAGTCATATCTCTCATCCTGTCATGTTTCAGCTATCCTCACTATGTCATATTTTTCTAAAGCAAAAAGTAATTCTAATTGATGTATTTTTTTGGTTAGACTATTGACATTGGTCAACATACCATTTACAGATTTTTGGATTTTCAATCTTTTAACCTTGTCTTTATTAACTATTGCTACCCCCGTCCCTCCACTCCGCTCCCTGATTTATTACTAACTCCCAGCTCTCTAACTTCACTATCTTGCACCTTATGTGTAGTTGCCCTCCCCCCTATTCCCTAGTTTAAATATTCTTCCAACTTCCTGGCCATTTTGCTCCCAATATAGCCACACCCTCCCCATTTAGGTGCAATCCATCCCTAGCATAGAGTATGCAGCCAAGACAGAAGTCAGCCCAGTTCTCCAAAAACCCAAATCACTCTTTCCTATGACAATTTTTGAGACACTTATTCATCTCTCTAATCTCTCGCTGCCTCTCTGTTGTGGCCCGTGGTACAAGTAATATTTCTGAAAATACTACCTTGGAGGTCATTGCCTTGAACATTTGGCCTAAGTCCCTGAAATAGTTTTTAAGGACACTGCACCTACCTCTAACTTTTTCATTGGTGCCAATGATAGCTAGATAGCTAGATTTTCACCAGCCCCACCCAGTAACCTGTCAACTCAATCCGCAAAATGTCAAACTTGGGCACCAGGTAAACAAGACACTGTTCGACTATCTCGGTCTTTGTGACAGATTACCCTGTCTGTTCCCCTAATAATGGAATCCCCAACTATAAGCACCTTTCTAGTCTGCTCTGCACTCATATTCCCCACCTTACTGGAGCAGACAGAGGTAGTGTCTTGCTGCAGCAGTGCTATTTCTGAACTGACACTCGCCTCATCCACCAATCTTGCACATTTGTTGCGGTGTGTCAGATCAGGACTAGCCTCCCTGACACTTTTCCTTCTACCCTTATTTCTCACTGTCACCCAGCTATCTGCCTTAATGTCCATGCACCTCCATGCTGCCATCCTCCCCAGCATCTACCCCATTGAGTGCTTGCTCAGTAGGCAGAAAACTCGCTTCCAAGTTGCCAATGGATCTCATTGTTGCTGCTTGCTCATTTAGATCCGGATCCAGACTTCTAAATGGGCAGTGTGCACACATCTAGCTCAGCAGAATGCACCCTCAAACAGCTGTTCAAGGATTGGATACATTGCACAGGATCTGTACTGGATGGCATTGTCAATCATGGAACTCATGAGGATATTGCAAAAAGAGTGAGATACACAGATACAAATATAAAAATCAGTACAATACTGTCCCTTCTAAAATCCCCAAATCTAAAGTCCCTCAATCTTAAGTACCCACACTTAAGCAAAACATGTACTTTAGACACAAAAAATGCTCTCGCTCTTTCACTTAGCTTTAAAAATTTTTTTTCCAAATGCTGTCTTTAGGTTGCAAATCCCTCCTTCAGGAAAACAAAGAGACAAATGCACAGAAACACACTACTTGTTTAGTAGTCACATGCTTCTTTTGGACTAGAAAATTATAATATTTTGTATATTCTCACTTCTAAGTTTAGTCACTGTAAAGTTGATTCTTTTCCCCCTTTTTTGATAAGAATCCACAAAGGGGAATTATCGGACGGGGAACTTTAGAAAACTAACAAATAACTGAAATATAAATTTATAAATTTTCAAACAGTGGCGTAGCTAGAGACTCATGGGCCCAGGTGCAAAACTACAGCTTGGGGCCCCCCCTACTGCCAGACACCATCTGTGGACCAATACTTTTCAACAACAGGTTCTTAATTGGACATGATGGATGTCTGCGGTGTAGCGCGCTGCAGAAAATTATTTCTATTTAAAAGGGAAATTTTCCAATAAAGAAAAAATTCTTTTTAATGGGGGCCAAAAAAAACAATTTTTTTCACCAAAAGCATTTTTTGCTCCCCCCCCCTAACAAAATAAAAAAAAACGTTGTGGGGTGAACAGGAAAAAAATGCAATTGTGCCTTTTGTTTTAGGGGCCCAAGGCCAAAACCCCTCGACCACATGACCCCAATAGTTTAAAAAAACCCCCGCCTCCCCTGTTTTCAAATTCCTGTTTAAAATTCATTTTAGCTCTGAAAAAAAGGCTGGGGGAAACGGGTTGGGGAAAGCAAAATACAGTACTCGGGCTGTTTTGAAATTCCCAAAACCCCTTAAAACTAAACAGCATTTAAAAATTTTTGAACCCCACTGCCTTTTTCTAATTCTTAAATTGCTGTGTGAACACAATGAGGAAGAACTAGGGACTTGATGTCCCCAGGGGTAGAAATTTTTTGGGTACCAAAAGTAAACCTTAAACAAAAAAGACTTTTACACCTCCCTTTTTGGGTCAGTTTTTTCCCCAACTCCAGTCCTCAAGACCCACCAACGGGGCCCATGTTTTCAGGATCTCCCACAAAAAGGGCACGGGAAAAATTTAATTTTTTAAACCTGTGGCAGGATCCCCAAACAGAATGCATGGACAATGGGTTTAAATCACCTGTGCAATACTGGGGAAAAACCTAAAAATTTTGGTTTTTTGGGTGGGTTTTGGGGACTGGGGTTTAAAAAACCCCTGTTTTAGGATAAACATTTCTTTTGGGAATTTCTATCATGGGAAAAAACCCCCTTTTAAAATTTTTTAAACCAAAAGGAACCCCAAGGTTCTCAAAAGATTTTCCCAAAAAAGTTTGTTTTTTCACCAAAATAGGGTCTTACATGTTTATGCATTGCATCCCCATTATAACCCATTGATTTAAAAAAACTGTAATGCTTCTTTTCCCCAAAAATAAAGCAATGGGCCAAACTAAAACACTTCCCGTTTTTGGGGTTTTTTCCCCCAAATTATAGCAGATCATTTGGGGGGGCCCAGCAGCAGGATAACCGGTGATCAACTGGTCATCAGAGAAATCCTCACACAAAAAGGATTATCCAAACAACAATCCCCTAAATTTTAATTAAATTTTTTAAAACCCAAGCCTGATGAAAACCAAATTTTTGACCCCTTTTTGCTAAACACTTGTGTTTTTTCAAAAAAAAAGTTTTCATTTTTTTTTTTACAACACATTAAATTTTACCCTATTTTTAATTTATTTAAAAATTTTAAAAAAAATTTAATCACAAAAAAGTCAAGGGAAATGGACACTATTATTTACTGTATGAAAAATGTCTCTGTTAATTTTAGGTTTTTTTCAAATGATCGGGTAAAAAAAAATGCCAAAAGGGCGACCCTTTTTTTTTTCCAATACATGCCGGGCCCCATTTTTTTCACGTCTTTCACAAAAAAACCGGGGTTTGATTTTTTTTTTTTTTTGCTGTCGCCCATTACAAATTTTAATTTTATAAGAAAAACAAAGGAAAAAAATAAAAAACGCCTGGAGACTAAGGAAAATTTTTCTATTTTCGCTATGGGGGTTTTCCTGAATGATCATTTTTTCGGGGTTTTAAAAAACCCTTCAGACTCCCCCTTTTATTTCAAAAAGTCTCTGAAAAAAATTTAAAGGGGGGCTGTGATTGGTTGCTTTTTGGGGAAAATAAAAGTCCCCTTTTTACAAATTTTCATACATGTCCTTTTATGTTTTTAAAGGTTTCAAAAAATTAAAAATTGATAAGATATGAAAAAGGTAACCCCACTTGGATATTTCCCCGGAAGCGTAGTTAAATCCTGGCAAAAATAATGACCAAATTTTGGTTTCTTGCCTTGTTTTTATTCATATTGAAGTTTAATAAGAGATGAGAGACAAAAGGATCCAGCTATATAATTTGTTCATCTTTTAAAAATGACAAGACTGGAAAATTAATACTTTTTTGCTTTTTTACCCCTAAAAAACCCAAAAATTAAATTTTTCTGTAAAAAACTATACAGGGAAAAAAATTTGAAAAAGAGGAAAAGGGTTTTTGCGTTGAATTAAAATAAAGAATGTTTTCATTTTTCCCGAAAAAGACAGTTTTTCCCCAAAACCCCAAAACCCAACTTTCCCCTTTTAAAAAAAAAAAAAAAATCCTTTTTTTTGCCGTTGGTTTTTTTGGGCCCCATAGAAATTTTTTGACCTATTTCCTTTTCAATTTTTCCCCCTGCATGGGAATTCTACTTTACCCCCCAAAAATATTTCAGTACGAAACGGGGGCCTGAGGAGTGCCGGGCAAAAAATATTGGGGGGTTTTGCCCAAAACAATGTGTCCATAAAGGGATTTGCTGGGTACTTTTATTTTTTTTTTCTTTATACGCTTTGTGCTTTAAAAGGGCATCATTCAAAAATTGTCCAGCAAATTTTCCCGGGTTTTTTCTTTTTCATAATCAAAGCAAACAAGGGGACTAAGGCCCAAAAAAATTGTTCAATAAATCACTGGACAAATTCAACCTGAAACCCGATTTAAAAACTAACAAATAAAAGATTTTTAAAATTTTGAACAATTTTTTAAAGTTCCCCTTAATCACCTGAAATTTACCAAAAAGGCCCTTTTGAATCCCGTTTTCTGTTTTAAAAAAAAAATTGTTTTTCCTTTTTAAAAATAAAAAAATCGAAGCATTTTTTCTTTAAACCCCTTTCTTTTAAAAACCCTACTTGAAATGTAAAACTAATTTTTGTCAACGGGGTTGTTTCCCAAACTGGGGTGTTTCCCTGCATACCCTAAACGCCAATCAGGGCTGACAGCATCAACAAAATTTTAGGGGACACACCTAAAAATAACTTGAAATGGTAACACCCAAAAAAGGGGTTTTCCCCTTACTAAAAAATATTGGGAATTTTCCATAAAAAGCTGAAAAGGTGTGAATCCCACCTCTGGGACCAGCACCAATCTCGGAAACGGGCCCCCCCCAAAAGGGTCCCCGATTCAGAAGGGAAAACCAGCAAAACTTCCGCACGACTCCCCCATTAAATTCAAGGGGAAATTTCTGATCCGGGTCGAGTCGTGTTCTGAGTTTAAATTTTTTAAAGGGCTCTTTTCCTGAATGGGTGAAAGGGTTTTAGAGGGGGGGAACTACATCTAAAAAAAACTTTTATGCCAAAATTTTTAGTGATTGTCTTTCAAAGTCAAGGTGGGAACCCCAAATTTTATTTATTTTATTTAAAATAAAACTTCTGAAAGGAATAACAGAGGAACAGAAATATTGTTATAAGGAAGAAATAGTCCAAATTTTGGTCGGGAACGCCCCCCTTTTTAAAAATATTGGGGCAATTTTAGTGAAACTAAAACTACCAAAATAAATTTTGCACAGACATAAATACAATAAAAACATTCTAGAAAGCCATCCAATGCCCCAAGAAACCCTTACGGATATTTTAAAATTTAAGAAATTTTAACTCCTTAACGACCCCCCAAAACCTTTTGACAGGGGGCTTTTCCCGAGATTTCGTTCTGCAGCGACGTTTTTAAAACGTCGCGGCAACCCCGGGAAATTTGGGGGCCCGGGTGCCCCAGCTGCGCTGGGTAACGGGGTGTACTTAAAAACAGCCCTAAACCCCCCAAGCACCCCCCTGGAGCACCCGGGCAGCGGGGGAAACCTCCCCCAAACCTGTGTTTTAAACCCCTTTTTAGTTTTCCCGGGGGTGCAAAACCGCAGCGCAATAAAAAGGGGTTATCGGCTCTTTTTTGGTGATTTTAAAACCCCCGGGCCACCCGACAAAAGCTCGGGGAACGGCGCACAGCAGCCCCTGGGACCTAGAGGGCCCCAGAGTTTGCTGGTACCCAAGCCGGGGCCCTTTGCAAAACACTGGGGTCCTGTCCGGGTCACTGCCGGGTTTTCAAAGTGAAACAAAAAAAAGAATGTTTTTTAACATTTTAAAAAATATGCAAATAACATTACAAATTTGAAAAAAAAAATTGAAAAAAACAGTTCTCCCTTCGGGGGATTTTTAAAAAAAAAAAAAAAAAAACTGAGAAAGGGTAAAAGAATAAATAAAAAAAAAAATAATAAAAAAAAAAAAATTTTTAAATAAAAAATAATTTTTGCTTTAATTTTACACACAAAAAAAACCTACACTTTATAGGTATAAAAAACGACCGTAATAACTTTTAAAATTTAAAACAACAAGTTATTAAGTTAAATGGAAATTTGTATAAAAAAAAAAATAAATAAAAAAAAAAAAATAAAAAAAAAATAAAAAAAAAATTTTTTTTCAATTTTTTTATTTTTTTTTGTTTTTTTTTTTAAAAACAAATTTTAAAACCCAAAAATTCCCCAATAAAGTAAAACCCTTTGCCCTCGAATAAAACGGGGCCCTTCAAACAACCATCATTGAAAAAATAAAAAAGTTACAACGTTGAAACGCAAGGAGGAAAAAAACAAAAAAAAAAGTGCTGGTCATTAACTCTTTTCGGGTTTTTGGGCAAAAAGGGGGTTTAAACTTTTTAAAAGAAGTATAAAAATTCGGGGAAATCCCTAAACCCTTGTTCCCAATTTTGGGAAAACAAACGGTAACAAAAATTTCTAATTTTTTCCCCCCTTTAAAAAAGTGATATAAAAAAGCAAATGTGCTTTTTTTACGAATTTCCCACAGTTTTCCCGTTTTTCAACTAAAAATTTCTGATCTTTGAAAAAAAAATTAAATTTGTAAGGGGAAATTTTTCAGCTCAATTCCCTCCCCTTTGGAAAACAGTACCGGGTTACGACCGAAATTGGCAAAAATACACAGGTTTTTAGATCTAGGGCGCGGGCCCAAAGCAAAATCATGACCCAAAAAAGGGAGACCCGGGCCCCATTCCCCTAATTTGTATCCCGGGGAAAGATGGGGGGTAATTACGGGGGGGCATTTTGGGGGAAATGAAGGGAAAATACATCCCGAAATGTGCCCCCCAAAATTTAGGGCCCGGTGAACAAAACCCTCCCTTTTGGGACTTTTATACAGTGTTCATTACAATTTTTTTTTTGTTTTTCCCTTTAATACAAAAAAAAAAACACATTCAATTTTTTTTTTAAAATTTCCCACATATTTAATTTTTACTTTTATGAAAACGAAATTTTTGAGAAATAAAAAAAAAAAATGTTGATGTAATAGGTCAAAATTTTCCCAAACCCCATTTTTTTAAAAATTTTGTGAAAAATTTGGGATTGGGACATCCTGGACTTGAATTCCATTAAAGTCTAAGGGGTAAAAATTTTGTAAAATTTTTTACGGGCCTTTAAAAGCACCGGAGCATTCAAATGCCCCCAAATTTTTGGGCATGGGAAAACCCCCAACACACAAGCAACTAAAGGAGTAGGGTTAAGTTACGTCCAATTCTAAGGCCAGTTTTAAAACCAAAATTGCCCCTTGAATTGAAAACACAACATTAATTATAATTGACGATGAAAGTATTTGTGTTAAGAGTTTATTCAGTAAAAGACAGTAGAGTCTTCTAGAAAGACGTCCATGCAAAGTGAAACATGTCCATGCAAAGTGTCATTTTCCCAAAATTCCCAGCCCCACGAAAAAAAAGGGACGAATGAAAAACCCAAAATAAAAACCTGTGGAACAAGGCACGCTTTTTAAAAAAAACTTTAGAATTTTTAAAAAACCCTTTAAATTTTTAATGTAGTTTATAATCATACGGGTTTAAAAACTAAACCATGATGACATTTTGGAAAAAAACCCGGTAACAAGTAAATTTTCAAAATTTTTCTCCCTTTTTTTTAAAAGTGAAAAAAAGCTTTTGTGCTTTTTTTCCGAATGTTCCAAAAGAATGACCGATTTCCCAACTAAAAAAATTTCTGATTTTTTAAACAAAATTAAAAAATTGAAAGTGGATTTTTTCAGCTCAATATGCTGCCCTTTGGAAACAGTTTTGGGGACAACAGCAGTTTAGAAAATTTCTAGCCCCAAAAAAATTTAAAAAAGCTTTTTAAAATTTTTTTAACCCATTTGCCTTAACAATACCCCAAAATTCCCAGTTATATATCCAGTTTTAAACACAAGACAAAAAAATTAAGGGGCAAATCTATTTTTAAACAAAAAATGTAGAGGGGTTTTTACGACATAATGCTTGATACCCAAATAATTTTGAAATGGGGGTCGGTTTTGGCCCCCACATTTTCCAAAATCTTGGGTTGGTTGGGCATAAAAATGTTTTTCCCCCGTGATTAATTTGCCGGGAAAAAAAGGGGAAATTTTTTTTTTTCCTTTGAAGGGAAAAGGTTTTAAGACTGGAAACATTACTTTTTTTAAAAGGTGTATCCAGTTTATAAAATTTCTCACTGGGGGGGGTTTATTAAACAAAGACAAAAACTCACCATTTAAACCAAAAATCTAGCAATATTCAGAATAGGAAACATGGTGCCCATTGATCACTTGTAAAGTACTCAAAGATAGAAAGATGTACCTGCTGACATTAAAAGTCCATTTATTGAATATCAATTTAAAAAAAAACATGAAAAAAAAAGAGGCAAACCCTCCAATGCATTTGGGAAAGAAGCCCACCCGCAAACCCCCCATTAAAACCCCTTCCATTTCCTTTCTAGCCCTAATTCATTTCATTGTTAAAAACCCCCGCACATTTACAGGCACAGCAGTGAGAGGAGGCACTGTAGTGATGTCAAATGGGTGACAGAAAGGTGAGGTTCAGGGGTAAAGAGTTTTAAAAAAGGTTTTTTTCATAACCTCCCTGACTAACTGACATGCATTTTGTAAATATGGAACAACACTTTAAGGAAACAGAAACCCCCCCACAAGGCATGCCTTATGAGAATTAATCAAGGGAATTTTTTGTAAAAGTCAAAAACAAAAGCTTTCCCTTTTTTAGAAAATTTTTTAAAAATTAAAATTCCTTTTTAATTTTAATATTTATTGGGTTTCCCCATTGCACACAAAAACGTCCATTTTTTCAGCATTTTTCATTTTATAACAATGCTGAAAAAACGACTGAAAGCAGATCCCATAGACTTCTATAGTAAAAACGTTCTGTTGTCTCCACAGAACGTTTTCTTTTCTGCTTGTTTTTTTTTTTGCTGGTCATTTTTAGAAACATGTTGCATTCAGTTTTCAGGTTGTATTTGTCCACTGCCATGTAGCCTTATACTTCTAATTTGACTGTTATCGTGATTATGCATATAAAGAGTGTTGGAACTTCTGTCAATTTATGTTTCTTTTCTCTGTAAATACTGTATTGATGACCATACTTCAACCCTTAGAAGTAATCAGATTTCTTAGCACAGGTCCATAACAGCTATATGCAAGACTTCACATGATAATCAGGGTGGCTTTAATAGGACTAATAGATCCCAGCTGGGATATAACCCTTAAACCTACATACACATGAGTTAGTGGCTTGTCCTGAATAAGGTCATATTAACATACTGATGCAAGTCTTTGTCTTTATGTTGATCTAAAGGAAAAGAGGAAGTGGGTGATTAGGTAGTCTTTTCATTCCTTCTATTTCTTATTCTAATTACCCACATAAACAAAGCAAGCTTTTGCTTTGATGCTCTAATGTGGCAAATTACAAAACAATGCATCAGACTCCATGTTAAGCCTCTTAAAAGTGTACAGTGAAAACAACTTTTCTGTTTGCATAACTTTCAGCTACTAAGAATGGGTTATGAAGGCTGTTTGTTTCTTTCTATCATTACAAATTAAGTGCTAAATTATATACAATATAAAATGGAAATGCTATGCTCACATTTGATTGAAAAAATAAATAAAAAAGGCTGTGTTGGTTTGGCATGATGATATCACTATGTAGTGAACAGGGTCTGCTGGGTGCTCTTGGTGTTCATCATTTAATGAACTAGGTGAAAACTACGTGATGGAGCTTCCTTCAATGCAGATGTAAACCAAGCCTAAGCAACGTTTACCATTACAAAGTAAGAACAATAGTTAAACATGGTCATAATTATGTGGTTACATGATGGAACCCAAAAAGCTGGACAAATTACCCCAATTTATAGAACTATGAATTCTGCCCTCTACTCAACATGTATTAAGCTGAATTTAATGGCAGAAGTACTGTACATTGGTTAAATAGAAAGTCAAAAGACATAAAGCCACGAAAGATACCTAATCTTTGAAGTTATACATGTTAAGTAAGACAATAATAAATGTTTTGTTGTAAAGTTAATCACTGATATCCAAACTGTTTACACCTATGTTTCCTGTCTTGACTTATGAATGCAGTGTTGAAAAAATAATACATACATAATGATATGTTTTGAAAGGATTAGATATTTACAACAATTAAAACTTAATTGCTCTTGTGGGACACATTAAAGGATTTGTATAAGCTTAAAGATTAAAAAAACATAGCTACTTTCTTCTAGAGACAGTGCCAGTTTTGTCCAAAGGCTGTATCTAGTATTGTAGCTCATCACCATTCACTTGACAGGACAACAGTGGGTCTTTTTCTAGATGAAGGTAGCCATTTTTTTCCCTATTTTATAAAACTTATTTTTAGCAAAAATTGGTTTGTAAAAAGTACTGGTATTTAAGTTTCCAAATGTATCAGTTTAAATGTAACAGTATTTTATTTTTTCATTATAATTGCTCAATGTTTACTTATTGCTAATAAAATCTTATACACAAAACTGATGTTTACAGAATGTCTAAGTAAATTACAAGCTCAGTGATATAGTAAACTTATGGTGTAATTTAGCTTAAGCATGAAAATAAGCAAAAAAAAATTATCAAAAGCTTTTGTTATTTTGAACGTATTTCATTTTTTTTCCCGTAAAAATTATTGGTAGAACGGTGTTTGAATCGTTGGCCCCACAAAAAATTTTTTACTATTTCAAAAGTTCCCCTTGGGGTGGTTTTCATATGCGGGAGAAAGTTTACTTAGTTGGTATGTGGAAGGATCAGTGATGTGGGAGGGACACAGACCAGAAGCATGATGTCCATGAACATAGAGAATGGAAAGATTGGCAGCTCCAATGGTGTCTAATTAGCTGCTGTAGATTTTCTAATTGGGTTGTCACTTGAATTAACAGGTCATTAGCTCAAAGTTTTAAAATTTTACTTTGACTATTTCGCATTGTATAGCGATTTCACATGATAAAGTAAATACTTTTATTTGCTTTTCCTCCACCCAGTCCATCTTAAACAAATATTGTATATTAAACAAAATAATTTGATAGAAATGTAACTGAGTTTGAATAAAAAGAGCTGTTTTCCCTCCTTTATGGTTATGGAAACCATATAAAGTAATTGGTAAGAGATGGTCAGTGTAATTCAAGTATAATTTTTAGTAGAAAAATTTATAAAAACCCTTTTTAACAACTTTTTTGCTTTTACAGAAATACTAAATTGTTGGACATGACCATAAAAACAATATTGTTGGGCCACCTTTTAATGTATTGAAGGCAATCAATATCTTCAATAACAAAATGTACACTGTTACAGGGGCTCATTTTATTGTTTAAATAATACCCATATACATTTATACACAGTGCAGATATATTCATTTAAAAAGTCCAACCTTCTGTAAGGGGGTTTAGAATATCAAAGTTTAAAAATTGTGCATCATATTTCCCGAATAGTAAATTTTCAGGCATAGAATTTTTTAAAAGCCAACGACAACAGGAATTCAGCTCTTTATGAATTGCCCACCTTTGGGGCCTTTTTTTCTTGTTAAATTTTAGGGAAATTTGCCCCCTGCAGCCAGCAGAGAGTTGTTGTTATACATAGGCTGCAAATGACAATTGTGTGACTTAAGAGGAAAATTCCCCCTCTGCTCAGGTAAAATTCAAAAACGCATTGGCAAGATTTAACAAAGGGGTTTAGGTCTTAATTTGCTAAAAATTTTTTTTACTTTAAAAAATGAAAGAAGGTTTTTTATTTTAACCCTGAGGAAACCCGAACTGTTTTTTGTTTTTTTTAGCTTGATGAAAATGCATGATTCCTGCGTGAAAAAAAGAGATTACAACATCAAAGGGTTTAAAAATGAAAGGCATTAATCCAAAGATGTGTAAAATGATTAATCATGAAAAGTTCCCCTATATAGCTAACAACATCTAGAAATGGAAAATTATGGGTGGAAAAAAACAGGAGTACTAAAAAATATTTTATTATTTTTCTTTTATTAAATTTTTTCGAAAAAATAATAATAATTATTTTTTGTCCCAACAATCCGCCCAATTACAATTTAGAAGGAAAAATTACAAAAAAAAAAACAACATTACACAGTAAAAAGGGAAACTTGCAACAGTACAAGGGTGAGGTCCTGCTCGAAAGAATTTACAATTTTTTAGGATAAAAAGTGTGAGAAAAAAGGCGAGAAGTGCTTGGTGAGTGCCCATGTGCATTAGAACATATTGAACTATATAATAAAGAGTAAGTGGAACATAAAAATATGGTCTAGGTATACAAACTTTGTCAGTAGATTAAAAGTAAACACAAAGGGGCCAATGATGAAAACTGTTAAGTTAAAACCCACTTTTTCCCCAAAGAAAACCAAAATCAGAGCCCCCTCTTTTTTTCCAGAGCACTGTATGAAAGAAAGGGAACATAAAGGGTTGCTTTTTTAAAAAAAACAAAGGGAGTTTTTTGATCAGCAGTTTCCATCACGTGGCCTAAAAGTAATTTTTTATTGAATTCGGTCAAATTTAAAATTTGCAGAACTGAATTTTGGGGAGAAACAACCCCTTCCCAAATTGGTAGATCCCAAAATAACAGTTGGGGAATGTTTGATGTGATGAGATGTCATGCCAGAATTGATGCCTCACTGGGACCCCTAAAACTCCCCAAAAAACCTTAACCCAATTTAAGGTTAGGTCTAAGGATAGAGTTAAAGAATAAAATAACGTTCAGAGGGGCCTGAACCAAAATTGTTCACACATTTGGTCAAGCCCCGTGTCAAAAGAACAGGAAGTTTGGAAATTTAAAACACAAAAAATTAAAATTTCATTATAAAAATTTAAAATTTAATATATATTTAATTTATTTTACTATATTTAAAACACAACATGGTTTTAGAGGGGTTAAGGGGGGGAGAAAAAAACCAAGTGAATGGTTGCATTTTAGCCTTTTAGTCTGAATATTTAAAGGTATACTGTATGGAAAACAATTTTTGTACTCCAATTATTTATTTAAAACCCCCTTTCCCCAAAAATTTTAAATTTACTAGGGAACCCTTAAACCTTTAAAAATTTTATTATTAAAGTGGATTTCAAGTTTAGATTTAAATAAGGAGATAATGCGCCTATCATGACTTGTTATTTCCGTTTCAACTGATTTTCACCCCATTTTGCAGAATAAAATATTTTTTTGACAACTGTTACACTGCAAACTATAAAATTTAAAAAAATAAAGTGTCAATACCCAAGTTGTACCCACAATCCATTTACTTGTCCTGCTGAAACAGCACTGGATTTGGACAATATTTTTAGTTATTTTTATAAATTTTTATAGATTATACTTTTGGGCAACCCTTTTAGATTAATTAAAAAGCAATTTTTCCATTTTTTGGTGGGTTTGAAACGTTTAAATTGTATGCCCCCTAAAATGATTCTAAAAACCCTTTTTAAAAAAAAAAACAAAAGAAAATTTAAAATTACAGCCAAAAAGATACAGGAATAAAGAAGATCTATAGAAGAACTTGTAAATTTGCTAAAGCAATCCTCTACATACAACAGGTATGACACTAAAGACACTTAAGAGAAACTAAAAAAAAAAGAATAATAATAAAAGGATAGCACATATGATGTGACATGTGTAATGCAGGGGTGGATTCGCTGGACCACTGCAAGCGATGATAGTTAAGCCACGCCAGGGAGCGGAGTCTAAGTAGGTCCCGGTTTTCACCAGAGCCCGCGCAAAGCGGGATGGACTTGTGCGGCTTTGAGTCTACCAGGTCGCTACCCTGACGTGCTTCGGCGATGGCGGCGGGGTTTCAGCGTGGTACAAAAAACGTAATCCAGAGGGCGTAGTCAGGGACAGGCAGAAGGTCAGGGCAGGCAGCAGAGGTTCATGGTCAGAGACAGGCAGACGGTCAGGGCAGGCAGCAAACAGGCAAGGTCAAGAAAGTAAGCAAGCGGACTGGTACACGGGAAATCAATACGGACTCTAACACTCTCTAAGGTTACTGAACACACACCAACGAACTGGCAGAGAGTGCTGGGGGCGTGTTCCTTAAATAGAACCAGAGCCAGGCAAAAGACCAATTACCGGGACGCTGGCCCTTTAAATCCAGAGAAGCTGTCGCGCGCACGCCCTAAGCAGCGGGCATGCGCGCGGCGGCTGGGACAGGCAGGCGCAGCATTCACAGGATCGTGGACGGGTAAGTGAGCCAGCACCGGGACCCGGGCAGCAGGGGAATGGTCGCGGGCAGCCGCGACACCCGCGCGGGACCCCCTGAGGGCAGAGGGGCGGCCGCGGCGAGTAGCGGCGCCCGTGACAACATGTTGTGTGGGTTTTCTATGGAGTCTTTTTGAGTTTTTGTCTTACTTTAAAAATTTATTTAATTTGCTCTGACATTTTTTAAATGCAGAAACAACCTACAAATAAGGGCAGTATAATAATATTGTAATAATTGCGTTGAAAACCCAACTATAGACAGTTCTGAAAAAAAAATCAATGCAATATAAAATAAAATACTTTATTATTGTAATTTAAAAAAAAAATGTAAACAAGAGATACAATTGATAAAATCCTCACCCAATGTGAAACATTAACTATTATGTATTTTTGGTAATCTTGGCGATTGTAATGTGTTTCACATTGGGTGAGGATTTTATAATTGTATCTTTTAATTTTTTTTAAAAAAAAAAAAATTACAAAAAAATAAAAGTATTTTTTTTATTTTGCGTTTTTTTTTTCATTTGGGGGGTTTTATTTTTTAAATGAAAGATAAAATGGCATTTTTTTAAAGCTATTTTTTTCATAAGCTTCTCAATAAGAGTAAATAAATGTCTGAGAATAAATGAAAAAATTTTTAGTTTCAAAAAAGGGAAACCTTGCTTGAGGCCCCAAACCTGTCCAAAAGATACATGGAAGGTCATTCATTTTTAATAAGGAGCATTTGATGCTAAATGAGAAAAAATACATTAAAAAAACTGTTTGAAATTTTGCAAAACAGACTTAAAAAAATTTTGAATTAAATAAATTTAAAAAATTTTTAGTATTAATTAAATTTCCTTTGCCCCTAAACCCTATTATATCTATAAAATGAATTTTTCTTTTTAGAGATAGAATTTTATTCACATGGAAAACAGTGGAATTGCTTTAAAAATGGAAAACAAAACCCTTTAAAAATTATTAAAAAAGATTCTTTATGCTTTTTAAACCTTTTGGGACATCGTAAAATCTATTCCCCAAACATTTAGGGCAACATGTAAAAAAGAGGGGGCCCCCATGGCCATTTTTAAAGGGGAAATTAAAAGAGTGTAAAAGCGACTAAAGGGAAATTAAAAACCTGTCAAAAACCCGGGGGTTTGGTGGTTTTATCATTGAATAATAAAACTAATGAAATTATCTAGACGCTTTGCAAAATGTAGGCGATGGGCATATTATTGCTACCCTTTTGGGGGGCCTACTTTAGGCGCTTTAAATGTGTGAAATTTTTGTAAAATTCATAGTTTTGGTGTAAAAAAATTTCTTTTTATAAAGAATAGGCCGTCAAAAATTTTTTTTTGGCACAAATACAAAAAAAAAAGGCGCCCCCCTAATAGGAATGTCCCCCTTTTTTTTAAAGCCCCCTTTCCCTTTTAATGGGTATGGTGAAAAATAGATAAAACTAACGGGAAAATGAAACAAAAAACCGAAAAGAGCTTCTTAAAAAGAGGTAAGTTTTAATTAAAAGTCTCAATTTGCCAGTCTGTGACTGTGCCACCCTCCTGTGATTTTTTGGAAAAATTTTACATTAGGAAAATATTTTTGAGTTTAAAGTTCAGACAAATATTTTTGTCGGAAAAAGTGCAAATGGCCTGGGAAAGGAAACAATGAAATAAACCGGCTGCTCTCAGATTCTTTGCTTGCCCTTTTCCAACATTTTTTTGCTCAATTAGTTCAGCTGTTTCCCTGGGTATAAATTTTTTTCATTTTTACAATTTTCCCCCAAAACCCAAAAGATGGAATAGCTGGAAAAATGTTAGTGCAGATAAATCAAACATGATGGGGTTTTAAAAGACAAAAAAAAATTTTTTTGTCATTGTTCTTTTAAAAAAAATTTTTGTCTTAATGCCTTTACACAGCAGAGTGGGGATTTCGGCTTTATTTTAACCCGTTTTTTTTAGATACAGATAGATAATACAGTTGTTGCACAATCATTGACCTATTGTCAACATCCAGTCACGTGCCTGTCAAAAGAAATACAGCATGTTCTCAGAGAAAAATAAAATAGCATTGTGTAATGCATAGTAAACATTACTGCAGTGGAAACATGATCAGTATTGTTATCTACCATATGCAAGAAGTAAAAGCAAAAATGGAAAAAAATGCTATTTGTAGTACAGTATATATGCTCCTTGGTGAATATGTAGTGAGACCAATATAAAAAATGATGGAAAACCCATGTCCATGTGAAATACCATCCCGGGCTCTGTCAGTTGGGTTTTGTGCAGAAAGGTTGTGATCCCTTTTGAATGTTCCCGGCCGGATGGGTGGGTCAATCTGGGAGCTGTCCCGGCCCGAATTTTTTTTTTGCCGGCAGAAACCGGAACCCTTTTGCTTTTTGTGATCAGCGCCTCAGTAAAGGGCTGTGGCCGCTGCAATTGGCCCTGGTGCGAACAAAATCAGCGTTGGAGTGAGGGCAGCAGTAAAAAAAGAAATGCAATTTTCGGAGGATGTCATGACAGGGCTCGCCAAATAAACCCGGTTTTGTGTTGGTTTGTGCCCGACCCCCATAAAAGGGGAAGGTAAAGGGCAAAAAGCCACATTGGCGTTGCAGGGGCCCCAATGTACACTACCACCCCACACTTTGCCTACAAGTTGATAAGTAGGTTTTTACTTAACTACCTATCATACTGGGGCCTTGCTCCCTGTCCCCACCGGGGGGGTTTGCTCCTACCTACCTTATGGGGCCCTTCCCTGCCTCCCTATCTGTTGGGCCCTTGCAATTGCCGACCTGCTTATGGGGCCTTGTGTTCCCACCTACCCACATGGGGCCATGTTCCCTATCTCCCTTTTAGGGGGTTCCCATCCCCTATCTTTCCTGGGTTTTTGCCAGCTGCCTAAAACTTACGGGGGGCCTTCTCTGCCTACATGCCTAAACACCTGAGGCCTTACTTGCCACCTTTTTCGGGGGGCCCTTGTTTTAATTTTACTTAGTGAGAAATTCCCTGCTAGTATTTTTACTGGAGCCTTGCTTGCCTATCTAACTACATACCTGGGGTCTTGCTTGCCTACATATCTCCCTCGTGCTTATGTAATCCTTCATTGGCGTGTTTCCCTACATACCTTAGGGGGGGGGCCTTGCCGCTTTTTAAAATGGCTTCCTGCCCCCCTACTTCAACTGGGTTTTGCCGTTAATATTTATGGGTTTGCGCCTACCTACCAGCTGGGCCTGACTGCTTATTTATTTTTGGGAGCCTTGCCGTTACTGGAGACTTCCCTTATCCCTACCACTTGGCTTTTCCTCCAAATATTCCTCAAGTGTCCTGGCTTTTTTCCCTTACTGGGGCCGTGCCTGTCTACATATCTTCCTCAAGCTGTGCCAGCCTAAATACCCACCTGGGGCCTTGCTTTCCTACATATCTCCCTCCAGCTGTGCCTGCTTACTTCCCTTACTAGGGCCATGCCTGTCTATGTACCTTAATAGGGACTTGTCTGCCTACCTACCAACCCACCTGGGGACTTGCCCCCTTTTTTTCTTTTGGGGGAAATGGGGTTGCCTGTATTCCCCCTGGAGACATACCTGCCTACTTACCCACCTGGAGCCTTTCCTTCTTACCTATATCCCTTGGACTGTGACAGCCTGCCTATCTACCTTTCTGGGGCTTTACCTGCCTACCTCTCTCCCTTGGGTCTTGCCAGCCTGCCTAACCACCTTACTGTGGTCATGTCTTCCTTCATACCTTACTGGGGCCTTGTCTGTCTATTTACCTTAGTGGACCCTTGCCTGTCTACCTGTCTACCTACTTCCCTGGGGTCTTGCTTGCCTACATATCTCCCTCGGCCCGTGCCTTCCTGCCTACCTTACTGGAGCCCTTCCTGCCTGCCTACTTACCTACATGAGTGCTTGCTTTCATACTTATCTCCCTTGTGCCATGCCTGCCTACCTACTTTACTGGGGCCTTGCCTGTCTAACCCGTGGGTCTTGCCAGCATGCCTACGTACTTTACTAGGGCTGTGCCTGCCCATATACCTTATTGGATCCTTGCCTGGCTACCTTCCTTACAGGGGCTGTACCTGCCTTCCTACCTTACTTGGTCCTTACCTGCCTACCTACCTTACTGGGGCCTTGCCTTCCTACTTACCTCCCTACCTGGGACCTTGCCTGACTACATACCTTACTGGGGTCTGGCAGGGCTACCTAAGTTACTGGGGCCGTGCCTGCCTACGTACCTCACTAGAGACGTGCCTTCCTACCTACCAACCCCTCTGAGGCCTTGTTTGCCTATGTACGTTACTGGGACCATGCTTGACTACCTATCCATCTGGGGATTTGCCTGCCTACCTACCCACCTAGAGCTTTGCCTGCCTACATATCTCCATTGGGCTGTGTTTGCCTACTTACCTTATTGGGGCCTTGCTTGCCTACCTACCCACTTGTCACTTTGCCTGACTGCATATGTCCATTGAGCTGTGCCTGCTTACCTATCTTACGGGGGACGTGCCTGCCTACCTATCTTACAGGGACCGTGCCTGTCTACATACCTTGCTAGGGATGTGCCTGACTACTTACCTGCCCACCTGGGGCTTTGCCTACCTAGCTACCCACCTGGAGCCTTGCCTGCCTACCTATCTCCCTTTGGTCTTGCCAGCCTGCCTACATACTTTTTGGGGCCTTACCTGCCTACCTGTCCACCGATTGCCTTGCCTCCCTACTAAACTCCCTTCAGTCTTGCCAGCCTGTCTATGTACCTGACTGGAGCCTTGCCTGTCTGCCTACCTACCTACCATACTGGGGCCTTGACTGCCAACATACCTTACTGGGGTCTTGCCTGCCTACCTACCCACTTGGGGTTTTGCTTGCCTACATATCTCCCTTGGGCCATGCCTACCTACTTACCTTACTCGGGCTGTGCCTGACTATGTACCTTACTAGGATCTTGCCTCCCTGTCTACCTACCTACCCACCCACCTGGGTTCTTTCTTGCTTATGTATCTTACTGGGTACTTGCTTGCCTACCTACCTACCCACCTTGGGTCTTGAATGCCTACGTACCTTACTGGGATCTTCCTTGCGTACGCGCTTTGCATGCCTACCTACCTTACTGGGGCCTTGCCTGCCTTCCTACCCGCCCAGTGCCATGTCTCAGTACCTATCTAACTGGTGCCTTGCCTAGCTACCTACCTCCCTTGGGCCTTGCCTGCCTCCCTACCTACCTACCCACCTGGGGTTTTGCCTGCCTACATACCTTGCTGGGGCAGTATTGCCTACTTACTCACCTGGAGCCTTGACTGCCTACCTGCCTACCTGGGGCCTTGTCTGCTTACGTATCTTACTGGGGATTTGCCAACCTACCTATATCCCAAGTAAGGGTGGGATGTTTACCTAGGTACCTAATACGCTGATTACTAACACTGTACGAGGGGTTGCTGATAAGTCTTTGGCTTTGTGTTCTTTTTTTGTTTCTATGATACCAAATGTTACATCACATGAAAGCCTTACATGTCTAAAATATGTTTTTTGTGTTTCTGCTTACTGGCAACAGTGGATCTAGGCCATGCGGGAAAAACCAAAATGGAGGTCTAAGGCAATATTCAAAGCAGATGTGTAGCAGAAAGAAATGTGATTAAAATTTATTGTTTCTGCAAGGGAAAGTTTCGAAGGATATTCATGGTGATATGTCGCAGAACATTGTGGGATCAATGCCTTCATATTCTCAGTAAAGAAATCTGGATTGTCCAAATCTTAAAATAGAAACTTCAGCACATTGATGAGGTCACGTCCTGGATACGACCGAGGAGTGGTTGTTGTTTTCGACGATCGTCGATGTCTGTCGCACAACCTATACTGGAGAATCAGTGAATTTTTCAGCTAAAGGAATAGATGACCATCAACCTATTCACCAAGGATCTAGCTCCTTTCGACTATCATCTGTTTTCAAACCTGAAGAAACAGCTGACACTGGTACAAAATTTCACACAATTTCTGATGCTATGGCCGCTAAGGATGAATGGTTTGAGCAGAACCGAAATCCTTCTTTTTGCAAGGCTTTACAGAAATTGGTATAGTACCGATGTAAGAAGTATGTAGACATCAGTGGAGAGTATGTGGAATAAATGTTCCTATCTTGTTTCTGTCTAGGTATAGCCAAAGACTTATCAGCAGTAGTGTTTGGTTGCGATTTTTATCGACAAAGTTGAAATTCGGCAAGGTTTTTATGGTGATCTCGCAAATTTCCAGTCATGCGATATTTTAGGTTAAAATCTGTGCATCATCTATTTAAGAGATCGCGCCTTTTTCGGGCGCTTCCTGTATTTTGGCGGCAGCAAATAAGATTCAGAATAGAGCAGGGTGAGATGTGTGTGCGACGTCATGAATGGGATTGTGTATGGTTGCGATTGGCTGGAAAAAATCACATCCATGACCTCGTTTTTACTATTTATGAACAGCGGTTTCCTGTTTCAGCCTCAGTGTCTCTCTCAGGTCTCATAGGGATAGGACCTGCGTTCTGCCTGTGGCCAAACAGCCTAAGCGAAAATTAATAGTTCTATTTCTGCACAGAGAAAACCTTACTATTAGCTGTGACCTTTCAATTTAGTGTAAGACTAGGGATTTGAACATTTTATGTATGTTAGCTAGAGAATTTTAAAGCAGAATCTACCCACTGTAAATTCACGGCGGTGGTGTGAGGGGGGGGGGGGGGGGGGGGGGGCCCGCGGGCGAACACAGACAAGCTCTATCTATAAAGACACTGGATTAAAGTTTCACCCTTAGACTTAGTGTAGACATTGTAGTGGAATATAGTTTATTATTAACAGTTTGCTATTTTGAAATATTTCCATGGATATTGGGCAGCATGTAACTTTATTGGATAAACATAATTTCTAGTAACTGCCAGGTCCTTTTTTGTTAGCTCAAAAAACTCCACTTTTATTATCAGTATACATTTCAGATAGGTGTTCAATTTTACTCATTTACACCTGTGATTGTTGATATATCCACTTTGCACACTATAATAAAAATCTGAACAATCTCTAGTAGTCAGCACAGGATTGTTTGTTGCCAAAACTTACCGGTTGTATCGTACGAAAATAGCAGGTTACGTTGTTTTTTGACTTGCTTGCGCACCCCCAAGCTATGTTCATTGAAGCTGATCTACGTAAAATCTTAAAACAGCAATTCTACTATTCACACACAGGGTGATTGATAGGTGCAAAAAATTACCGTTTATTATATCATAAAAATAAAAGTTATGTGTTTTTTGACTTGTTGCGCCACCCAGCACTGTTCCATTGACACAGCATCTAGTAAATCTTAAAACAGCAATTCTATATTCACCGCACAGGTGGAATTGAGTGCAAAAAATACCGTTTTATTTATCAAAATACTTAACAGTTACGTGTGTTTTGTTGACTTTTGCGCACCCAGCACTGTGCATGACGCAGCATCTAAGTAAATCTTAAACTGCAATTACTATATCACCACCAGTGTGAATTTTGAAAGGTGCAAAAACCAATACCGTTTATTTATAGTAACAAAACTCATAACAGGTTATGTGTTTTTTGACTTTTGCGCAACCAGCATGATGCATGGACACAGCATCTACGTAAATCTAAAACTAACAACGCAGATCTCTATATTCACACAGGTGGAATTGGAAGGTGCAAAAATACCGCTGTATTATATTCATATACTTAACAGTTTACTGTTTTTGGCACTTTTGCGCACCCAGAGCTCTGTTCATTGACCGCAGCATCTACGTAAATCTTAAAACAGCAATTCTATATTCACACAGGTGAATTGAAAGGTGCAAAAAATACAGTTTATTATATCAAAAACATATCAGTATACGTGGTTTTTTGGCTTCTTTGCCCAGTCAGAAATTTGTTGATAGACACCTTGCATGTGTAATATTGAATCCAGCAATTTTTGTTTTGATTAGAGGGGATTTGTAGGACATAGTGTGATTTGCCGTCTTTTAATAAGAGACTTTCCAAAAACTATTCATACCTATCAAAGTTTTTATAGTTTCTGAAACTATGGAGCGAAATGCAGGTGGTAGCGAGCAAAGAGCGGGTGGTTAGACAGGAGGGTATGAGTGGTTACGAAAGGATAGCAGAAGGTTGCTCCTTCCGCTGCTGGCGACAACACGCACATGCCGCAGCGGAGATCGTCTACAGTTAGCAGGACCGTCAGGCATGTCATCGCTGGGTCATGGGCCTGTGAATTAAGTTGTAACGAAGAACATCGTCGCCAATTACTGTCATTCAGTGTGTTAATGCAACCTGACATCTAAGCAAGTCTTACCTCCTCGTCCGACAGTACACGAGCCAACCGAAGAAATGTCGCTCTTCAGCTTCATCAGCATCTGTCTAAAATGAAGCATAGCCAAATGAACTCGGTGTTACCACCACACTGTGGATAAATCCATTTTCTGAAGAGACCTCTTTGAGGGACAAAATTGCGGTTGGGGTCAGAAGGCATGTTACATAGATCAAGAGGGCCAAAAAGGATGATTTTCTCTGCTCTGACACCCAGTTACTGATGCCATCAAGAGATGAGGTGAAGAAGCCGGTCTCAATCACGGGAAAAAAATCCCGGGCAGTCGGAACGCCCTTGCAGTGCTCCCCTTGCTTGTAGCGCCGCAGCTTGTCTGGATGCAGAAAGAGAAAAGTCAGGAGACCAAGTCTCCTGTGTTGGATGATGATGATGAATTGATGACGACATTGCGGATCCATCCTGGTCTTTTCCGCAGAATTTGCTTCGCTGAGCGGCTTCATCAGTGGACGAGGAGGTAGACGATGGGGTAGTGTTTAATACGGCGGTCCCGCACTACACACAAAATAGGGGGAGAGGGCGGAGTGGTGGAGCAGAAGTACGCATGATATGATTTCCGAGCATCGGTCCAGCGAAACCCGCGCTCGCTTTTCGCAGTCATATTAAGGTCACAGAACCTACTCAAGCACTGCGGCCTGCTTTGAGAACAGGACATATGAGTTCTCAAGGCGTGGGCATTATGCCGCACCGACGTTGCAGGATTCGCATTTTGGTGAGGTTGTGGATTCAGGTTGGGGGGTTAATAAAATTCTGGGGACGATTGGGGAGGGGCGGAGAGGTAAGAAGAGTGCAAACAGAAAGGAATGAAAGGGAGTAAAAATGGAAAAGAAAGTTGGAAAGCAGAGAAATTGATATTAATTGTGGAATGGGGGGAGGAAAAGAAAAGTTGTTTATGGGCGGGGGAGAGAGGAAAGGGGGCAATTTCCACATTGCAGCGAATGCAATGATTGAAATGGAGGGAACACTTGGCAAAAAAGGCCAGACCACGACGCCGGTGACCTCCAACCACTGTCAACCCTATGTCTCCCGCAGTTCCTCCTTTCCTTCCGCCCACATCCAAAGAGTTCCTTCAGTCTTCCCATGTCTCTCTCAGGTTAGTCATCATGAGATCAGCGGATTCAGCCGTTCCTGCTGTTCTAGATGTACTCCACTCGCAGTCGCTGCAGAAGTACCACCAGCCACAAAACCCGATAGGTGAGGACACGAACATTCCTACCCTAACTTATCCTTTCGCCAGTGTTTGACGACCGTGCACGCGCGGATTTTTGTTTACAGCAGGCCATCTAGCAGCCAGGCTTCTTGGTCATTCCACACGGGTTTGGGGAGCATGAAGAAATCAGTCTTTTAAACAATGACCATCCCAAGACCGAAATAGTAGCGCCGGAATGTTCTCGATTGCATTGCCCATGGCTTTTGGCCTTATGGATAGAAAATGTTTTGTGCGTCTTTACCGTTGCCTTGGTGGAGCACAGTATGGCTTCCGTCCTACTGTCTGTATGAGCGCCGTCCGATTTTGCTCCCCACAAATTACCAGAGATGCCGAGCAGGCATTTCAGCATTTGCCGAAAGCGGACATCATAAGTTTCTGGGTCCCCTTGCACTAGGCACGCCACGTGTCATCTAAAGAACATTTTCGCATAGAGCGAGGTGTCTGCATCCTGTGTCCTCGAGAGAAATAAAAGTCCAATCACCAGCCGGACGCAAATGAGAATTTGGTTGTAAGCCAGTAATACTGGACTCGAAGTAGGGTTGATATGACCGCGCTTAATGATCTCATAAGTGTACAGCGTTTTCTGGAGTGTGAGCTGGCCTGTGGTGATCTCTGTGGTTTTCCAGGTGGACGGTGGCTCTCAGATCGGCGCCGCTATTCAAAAACCGCAGGGATGGTGCACAGGGCATCTTCTCCCCCCCAAATGGTCCTCTGGTGGAATTCACGTTGCCCAGAGGAAACAGGCCGTGTTGAAAGTTTAATCTGCCTTGGAGACCGTCCACACACAGGTTTAGGATGCTGTGGACGGCTCTAAGCAACGAGACCGAAGCGCTGGGGCTGGTTGGACAAGAAACCTTGTGGCCAGAGCAAGGTGGGTGTCGCGGGGGTTAACGGGCGAAATCTGCTGGCCGCCTTCAAGGAATCGGTAGGCTGGAGCACATCCCTTGCCTGGCACCATGTCATGAACCTGGTCGTCCAGAAATTCTAAGAGTACCTGGGTCTGGACTGCCTGCTGAAGAAGGATCGAGGTCCTGAGTTCGCACTTCCGCCGTTCGCACCCGCTTAGTCCGCCTGATGCGTATCTTGCAGGAAAGCGTAAGCTCGGCCTCCCCGTCAACCGTCTCATTGTTGACGTAGGCAACCAACGCTGCGAAATTCCCCCCTCCACATGCCTCCCAGCGATTGTTCGAGGGCAGCGCGCAATGCCATTACGCAGTAGAAGTGACACATGGCCTGACAAGCAGCAGGTACGGACTCGGGGTGTGCTTGAACCACCGAGAGAGTGGAGGAAGTGTGAAAAGAGCTCCTTCAACATCTTGCCAGTTTTGAAGAAGCCACATATGTCAGTGCGGGACTAATGCAGCTTTGTCAGCATGAGAATTGTGGTGATCTAGTTCTGGAACGATCGTATGGGACACTCTGGAAACCAAACAGGTCTCCCGCCTGCGACGGAGGATGGAGACGGACACAGATGCGGACAACGGAGCTTTCACTCCGTACAATACCACAAGGCCCGACAGTTTCACAATTTCAGGTCTTCATTAGGTGTGGTTCTTTTCGGAGGTCCAGAGCTAGTGCAAGGTGGCGGTCAGCTCCTCAGGGTACATCATCTCAGGCAAGGTCAGGGCTGTGTTGAAGCTGCGAGGTGCCGGATTGGGCAAGCGGAGGAGGAGGGAGGAGGAGGTTATTACTACGACACGATGTTACGACGTCACCTGACTTGGGATAAAAGAGGTTGGCCGCGAATTTGAAGGCGGAGGGAGGACAAAGATGAGGAAGAATCAGTTTGCTAGTGCCCCTCGACCCAGAGGTTGGTGAAATCAACGCTCCATCTCTCACATGAGTGCTTGGGGATTGCTCCTTGCCTAACCCACAACATGATCAACCTACCTTCGCATTAAGGCCATCAAATATGATCTACAGTTAGCCTGGGTGGCCAACCCTCCTGGATCCCCGGTACCGGTACACAACTCAATAAATCAGCACTTTCCTTCCACCAACACAAATAGAGAGTTAAAATGGCAGGAAATGGAGAACTCTGCTTGATTGATCAACTGGTGAGACAATCTGTTGCAGTCATGCTTCACGTTACCCCAAATGTCACGGTTTTGGCAAATAACATTCAGCGACGTGACTAGGCAGCCTTAAGAGTGCCACAGTAGGTGGTAAGCTTCGGTATAGACAGACAGGCTAAGCGGTGCGAGAAGCCGCTTCCATGGGCTGTGAACACTCTGCAATCTTATTGTTTTACCACATCACCGAGGCATGCAATGCAATGGGCACGCAACATCCATACGAATCAGAGATCAGCTTTTTAAGACTTCTGTGTTTGCTCGCCCGATCACGATCTATCTGTCGTGCTCACACCGGATGTTTTTGCTTGTTGTAGTGTGTTCGGACCCAATTAGAATCTCTGCGGGTATCCAAAATGGAGACGAATGGCCCGGGCTGGCTTGTCACCGCCAATCTGAGGTGTGGTCCCTGCCCCTGGCAGCCAGACATCATTTCTGAGGAGCGGACCTCAGCACATGCTGAGGGAGTCATTACAGGAACACAACGCATCGTGCTTTCCACAGGATAATGTGGATAGTTGGACTTTAATACAAGATGAATCAGGCATGGATCTCTGATGATCGTTTTGGCACTCACAATTGCCGTGGTCACGATTATTGCAAGTATACTTCACATCCTTTTCAAATCAGAAATGGTCCTCTTGGAAAACTTTTTTATAAAATGATCATTTCTTATGCAATTTTGATTTCTTTTCGCATTTTGCTGGTTTTGCAACAGTGAGGAGACTGTAAAAGACATGCAAGGTTTTTCATGACAACACCGTTATTCAATTTAATCCACTCTCGTATCTTTAGAAGTTTTCGCATTGTCAATGGTTTTTGGAGGTCATTCTGGTGCTGTGAGAATTGATATCAGCAATAATCATGGTCCTTGGGAACAGAATATAATGTTGACTCTTCTAAGTGGCATTCTTCTCTCCCCTCAACAATTTTTAATTAGTGGCTGAGAAGTCATATTTATAATTTTTTGTAGTGAATGGGGGTTCATGTTTTGGCTGTGAGTAGTACATGCTATATTTATGGTCTCGCTTATGGTACAGAAAATGTGTTTCTTAAGTGGCATTTATCCCTCACAATTTTTATAGCTGGTAAGCTGAGGATATGGTGTCATTTATTTTGATAGATTTAACGTGTTTTGTTGAGGTCTCATGTTTGCTGTGAGGATACTGCTATAATATCTCGTCCTTTGGACAAGAAAGTGTTGGCTATCTAAGTGGCAATTTCTCCCTCTACAATTTTTTTAATAGTGGCTGAGTGAAAGTCTTATTGATAATTTTTTTGTTGGGGGTGAGCTCTTGTTGACTGTGAGACTAAAAGCTATAATTTAATGGTTTTTCATTTGGAGAAACCGGAATTGTGGCTTCTAAGTGGCAGTTCTCCCTCACAATTTTTTAATAAGTGGATAAGAGAAAGAAGTCATATTTATAATTTTTTTTGGGGTCATGAAGCTGTGAGATACAGCAATAATTCATTGGTCCTTTGTAAACAGGAAAATGTGGCTTTCTGTATGTGAGTCAATTTCCTCCATCACAATTTTTAACCAGTGCGGCTGTGAAGTCTTTTTTTATAATTTTTTCGGTCATTTCTGACTTTGAAAATGCGGCGACTACTACAGGTCCTTATTATTAAAAAAAAATGTTGTTTTCTTAACAGACTTTTGTTATTCATCAATTGGACACAAAGTGGCTCAAGGCGGTCATGCTTTTTGAATTTTATTGGGGGGGACATTTTGCTGTGACATGCAGATATACTAAAGGTTTAGCACTATTCTCAGAAAAATGTTGTTTTACAGACATTGGTTCTTCACAATTGTCCAAGTGTGGCTTCATAGGGTGATGGTGCTTGTCAGAAAACAGGAATAAGGTATAGGGGACACTGTTAATGGAACACAGTATTGCAAAGAAGTGACTTGTTTTTGCAAAGATGTCTCTGTAAACATAGGCATATCAATCACACTGTTCTTGAGAAGAGTTGAGCCCCATTTTATTTACAATGAAAAAATGGAGAGAAACAAAGAATACAGGGGTGGGGATTCAACACTCCTATTTAAAAATGTTGCTTTTCTAGAATTAAGTGTGTACTAAATAAAGAACTGGCAATGTACAGCAATAATGGTTCAGTACTTGTTAAAAATATAGATTGTCTTCACAATGAAGTTGTACTGAGAGGGCATGGTACAGGAAAACTTGGACCAGACTGTTCAGCGTTATTCAGTGGGAACATGGAGTTATGGGTAGACGCAACGGACAGTGAGAAACGAGATAAGTTCACGAGTACGATTTCCTCCAGCACGTTGAGTAAAATGAGGAGAAAAAAGAAATTGCCAAGATAAAGGCGCACCTGGGTTGTTGTAACAGGGGGAGCGTTTATACCACAGTATTTCCAACGGTGAAAGACTCAATTGAGCGTCAAACACTCAATACGGAGGGGCAAGCGGCTTATCCAGAGGTATTGACTGAGTGTTTACTGAGGAAAAGGCTGGTGTTCTACTACTTCCAATTCGCAATCTGCTTGCTTCGCATGCCGACCAGTATTCTTTGCTGCAGTTAGTAAGAGGCATTATTGTTTAACCTGCGTTTTGTTTTAAGTAGATGAAGGGACTCCAGCCCTTGTTCATCGAGCCCTCCCCTAGGCTCTCACGGCACCCGAATATCTGTAACTCCGGCCCTGGTCATTGGATAGTGGACCATGACACGGTTATAGTCAATGTCCAGTGAAACTAAAATGGTGGTTGAAAGGACTCCTTTTTCCTGGCTCTCTTTTTTAAATAGGATGTTTTGCGGAGGTCTCTATTGCAGGTTTGGTGGCTCATTGCTGTGGCCCAGGATCCATGGTTTATAGTCTATTGCTCCAGTGAAACTAATCTGAATGGTGGTTGAAAGACCTCCATTTTTTCCGGCACTTTTTTAAATCGTGGGGGGGTCATGCAGGTTGGGGCTCATGCTGTGGCCCAGGACAGGTACTATCAATGTTCGCCAGTGTGAAACATCAAAATGCGTGTTGAAAGACTCCTTTTTTTTTCCGGCACTTTTTTAATGTGGGGGTCTTGCAGGTTTGGGGCTCATGATTGTGGCCCAGGCAGGTATGTCAATGTCCACGTGATAACTAAAAATGGTGGTGGAAAGAATCCTTTTCAGAAAGGCAAACTTTTTAAAAGTCGTTAGAGGTTCTGGGGGTCATTGCAGCGATTTGGGCCGGCTGCCATCGCTGCTTGGCCCTAGGACAGAGTGATAGTCCACTATGCTCCAGTCGAAACTTAAAATGGTGGTTTTGAAAGACTCTTTTATTTTTCCACTTTCGGCAATGTTTTAAAATGTGGGGGTTTATGCTGGGTTTCGGGGTCATGCTGTGGCCAGGACATGGGTATTAGACACAGATGTACTCCCAAGTTCAACCTAAAATGGTGGTTGACATGGAATCACTTTTTCCTGGACCTTTTTGTGTAAATGTGGGAGGTCATGCATGGTTTGGGGATCATTCTGTGCGCCCTAGGACAGATAGTCTCACTGTCCAGATGATGCACTAAATGGTGGTTGAAGATTCCTTTATTCCTAGTGATCAACTTGTAATAAATGTCGCTGCGGGGTCATAATGGCCCTTTGTGGTTGTGGAGGAAGGTATGTGTTCCTGTCGTGCTGTGGCCCGAGGGACAGGTGATAACGGTCTAGCAAGTGATCCAGTGTAGACTACAATGGTGGTGAAAGTCTCTCTTTTTTTCCTCTCTGTTCTTGGACGCACTTTTTAAATGTGGGAGGGGTCATGCAAGGTTTTCGGGGCTCATGCTGTGGCCCAGGTCAGGTTGAATAGAATCAAATGTCCAGTGAAACTTAAAATGGTGGTTGAAAAGACTCCTTTTTTCCAGGAACTTTTTTAATGTGATAGGTGGTCCATGAGGTTTGGCCATGGAACAGGTATAGTCAATGTCCAGTGAAACTAAAATTGGTGGCTTGGTAAAAGAACTCCTTTTTCCGCGTGTGACACTTCTTTTTAATCATCGTTGAGGGGGGTCATGCAGGTTTGGGGGTCCGTTTGCACTGGTTGGGGCCCATGGGACAGGTTTAGTCTAATGTCGGGCTGTTTTAGTCCAAACTGTAGAATTAAATGGTGGTTGAGAGTAAGGACATCGCTTTTTCCGTGGGGTTTAGTGGGTGGGGGAGTGAGAGGGGGCGGATTGGTCTCTTTTTAAAATGTGGGGGGTGAGGGGGGGTGTGTGGGAGTGGATGCGAAGGTTCTGGTGTGTGGTTGAGGTGAGGGGGGCTCATGCGTGCGATTATCTTGCGGAGTGAAGGGGTGGATTTGAGGTTCGCTAATGTTCCAGTTCATAGTAACATTGTTAGAAGGTGTGGGTTATTATGCAGGAATGTCGCTCGCATTATCTTGTCTGAGTAGTCTGGGTGGGACAGAACGATGTGTTGGAATTAGATTTGTGTAATGTTGGTGGGGGGCTGTGGGGGTTTTTGGGTATTTGGCAATGGGTGTTTTGTAGATGATTGAAGGGTGCAGAGGGGTGGTGATGTTATCGGCTGTGTTTGTGAGTAGACACGACAGTGTGGATAGATGAAATGGGGAAATGGTGGGACGATTGGGGGTGATGACTTGTATTATTTCTTGTGATTCTTTTTTATAAGTAACCTGAGAGTAGTTGTGGGTGTTGGCCTACGCGGATGTGGGTATTGCTGTGGTAGTGAGATAATGTGGATGGAGCAGTTTGTGTGAGATTGTTGTATGGATGTTGATGAAGCTATATTGTGTCAGGCTTTCTCCTTAGCCTCTCTTTGGGTGGTGGTTTGGGATTGTAATAAAGGGAGGTACGGTGTGTGTGTTTTGGGGTCTCCTCGCGATAGACTTTTAATGGTCTCTGCGCAGATGAGGCGCGTTCGTTGACGCATATATATTCGATTGCTCACTATCGAAAATACCTTATCGATAAGCGGACGGGGGCATGTGTGGTAGGACTATGGACTAGTCGATTCGATCTTCGATAGCCAAGTCGCTAGCAATAGGTGGTGTTATTTGTAGGTCGTTGGGCGAGCGTGGAACATAGCAGCGCTTTTGTAATCGAATGTCAGGTACACTACGTAGTAGAATAGAAGGATTTAATTGGGTAATAATTTGAAGGAAACACCGCAAAAACAACGCACCAGGAATTTGTTTTTTTTTGTCGGCCGCGCTGTTTCCGTAGTATGACGAGCATGTGGGGTGGTTGTCTGGAGAGGCTCTAATGACCTCAGTTTGGAGCGCTCTTAAGGACTAAGCCCTCTTTTTTTTCAGAAATCTGTCATGTGTTGCTTTATCGGGAAATTTGTTTTTACCCCTTTCGCCTGAGCTCAGTTTGTCCTTTCTGTCAGAGGCCTTGGTTTTAAAATATGCATGTGTCACATTTATGTTGAGATGGAATAACTTTTTGACACTTTTACCCTCATCCAAGTGAATACAGAGATTGTTTTATCGGGACACATTGTTTTTAACGTTAGTAATTCATTTTTCTCCAAAAAGTCTTTGTGTATTTGTGGGAAAAATAGTCAAAATTATCATGATATTTTGCATAAAAATTTGCAATTTTCAAAGTTTCAAAAAAAATTTCCTGCATGTAAGACAGATAGTTATTACAAGTCAAATAGTATCATAACTTGCATTATAACCATATGTCTACTGCTAGGTTGGCATCATTTTTAATTGTTCTTTTTTTTTTTTACCACATTAGAGGGGATTAGAAAGTATTGTAGTAATTTTTTCACATTTCAAAGAACATATGCAAATTAGATTTTTTTAGGGACCAATTCCGTTCTATCGTGGCCTTTGAAGGGCCTTTATGTGAGATACCCAATAAATGACCCCCAACTAAGAAACTACACCACCTTAAGAAGTATGTTTAAAGCATTTATAGAAGTTTAGTGTCCTTTAGATCTGTTCCACAGAAATTTAAAAGCAAACGCAAGTGGCGGTGAAATTTCAACAACAAGCGCTCAGAAATAGGCTGCTCTGGAGGTTCATTTTCATTTAAAATTTTATTTGGGCGCCATTTAAGGTTTGCGGAACCTAAGGGGGCCAAAAACCTAAAAAAAACCCCCCTAAAAAACCCCAATTTTGGGAAAAAACTCCCAACCCTTAAGGAACTATATTCGGGAGGTGAAAGTGGGGTTTTATCGACCCCACAGGTGTTTCCCCCAAAATTTTTTTAAAGCTTCGGTCGGGAAAAAATATATATATTTTTTTTTCCCGCTGAAATTGTTTAATTTTTTACAAAGGAATCCGGAAAAAAAAAAAAGCACCCCAAATTGTTTTACGCAATTTCTTCCAAGTTGGAAAATTTTCCCTTTACATGTGGGTGTAAAATTTGGGGGTGTTTGGGGGCCGCATGGCAGGGTTTAAAAAGGGGAGAGAGCCTATTTGGCTTTTTGGCAAAGATTTTGGTGGGCCTTTTGTCGCTTTCCTGCAAAGCCCCCAAAGTGTGGGAAACAGGTGAAATTTTCCCAGAAGTTGCCCCTTTTGGTTTTTCAACACCCCTCAGGTATTTCTTTTGGGGGGTTTTTATTTTGCTTTTGGGCCGCACAGTTTTTGGGCCGTAGTTTTTCTTAGCTTTGGGGACCATAAAAAAGGGGGGAAAAAAAAAGCGGGTTCCCCGCCATTTTTTTTTGGGGGGCTTCTTTTTTACAGAAATTCCCTGGGGGAAAAATTTTAAAATGATGGGAAAATAATTTTAAATAGGGGGGTTGGGTTTTACAATTACAATTAAAATTTTATATTGTTTTTTATGCTTTATTATTTTTTACACAATAGAAGGGGAATTTTAAAATAGTTGCGGTTTTTTTTGGTTTTCCTATTCTGAAAAGCCTAACTTTTTTTTTTTGTATACGGAGCTGTTTTGGGGCTTTTTTTTTGCGGGAGTTGTTGTTTTTTATTGGTCCCTTTTGGGATGCAATGTTTGCTTTTATCACTTTTTTTTAAAGGGTTTTTTTGTGGGGACTTTTTGAACAAAATACGCAATCTGGTAATGTTTTTTTTTTTTTTACAGTGGTCACTGTCCCGGTTTATACATGACATGCAAATTTTTACTTCACCCTTTTGTTTGTTTTAAAAGGGGCCCCCAAATTTGTATTTTTTTAATGTTTTACTGTTTTACATAATAAAAAACTTTTATTTGAAAAAAAAAAAACCGTTTTTATGAAAAGTCGAACCCATAACTTTTTTATTTTTCGTTTACAGGCTGTATGGGGCTTTTTTTTGCGGGATGGTTGATGTTTTTTTGGACATTTTTGGGGGGACAAGTTTTTGTGTGACATTCAGTGTCCCGGGGTGTTGGTAAGGAATCAGTAGCGGTGCCAATGTTTTTATGTTTCGGGCACGGGCAGCAGGAGCTTATCTGCTGCCTGCGCTTGATGTTGCGAAACGATGTGCGAATGAAGGGTCAATCCCCCGAGGCCGGAGCTCATCCCGGTGTGGGGGATGGGCATGGTGCTAGCGGGGAATATTCGCTGGTTCCTGCCGATTTTGCAGCTGCTTTTAGCGCGCAAGATGCATTAGTCCAAAACGTCAATTTGGGGGAAACCCCCACCCGACTTTCGTATGGGGTAAGTAAAATGTCAGTAAGGGGTTAATGGTTTTACCTATTCATGTAAATCTGAGATTTTTTTCTCATGACATATTGTACTTTAAGTTAGCGATTAATTATTGCTAAAACAATCCTTGTTTATTTGTGAAAATATCAAAATAGTGTGAACATTTGGGAAAATTTGCCATTTTCAAAGTTTAAAAATTACTCCATTTAAAACAGATACCCAACAAATTAGTCTACCCAACAAACATCTACCATAAGTCTACTTTATGTTGGCATTGTTTTTTTAAACAATATCATATTTTATTAAAACATTAGGGCGCTCTTAAATTTTGTAGCAAATTTTAACATTTTCAATAAAATTTGTAACACTGATTTTGTTAAGGATCAGTCCAGTTTTTATATGGCTTTGAGAGGCCCTTATTTTAGACATCCCCATAAATGTCTCAATATAAGAAAGTACACCCCTCAAGGTATTCAAGACAACAACTAAAAAGGTTGTTAACCCTTTAGGTGTTTCACAGAAATTAAAGCATAGATTTTCCATTTTTATCCACTATTCACTGAAACACGGTAGATGATAGTAGGGAAATGCAACTCAGTATTGATCCCCAGTCTCTGTCGTTTTTAGAGATATCCCATATGTGGCCCTAGTGAGCTATTTGACTTTACCACAAGCCTCCGAGTAGGAGGAGCACTTACTGGATTTGGGGTCTCATTTTCATATTTTAGGCCCCATTCCAGGTTTACAGACACCCTAAGGTGCTAAAACTTAATAAACACCCCTAACAAGATCAAATTTGAAAACTACTCCCCTTATGGAATATACCCAGGAGTGCAGTGAGTATATTAACCCCAAACTTGTTAGACATTTATTTTAACATTAGGCTGTAAAAATAAAAAATATATATTTTTTCCCAATAATCTGCAGTTTCAGGTGAAATTGTTTCATTTTTACAAAGAATCCTGAAAAAACCACCTCAAAATTTATTACACTATTTCTTCCAAGTTTGGCAATACCTTATATGTGGGTTTAAACTGCTGTTTGGGCTTATGGCAGGGCATACAAGGGAGGGAGCGCTATCATTTCTGGAACACAGATTTTGGTGGATGCTATGTTGCATTTGCAAAGCCTCCAAAGTACCAGAACAGGTAAAACCATCCAGAAGACACCTCATTTTGGATTCAATACCCCTCATGGATCTCATCTAGGGGTGTACTGTGCAATTTAGGCACACAGGTGTTCCACGGTTTTTTTCGCTTAACATCGCCAGTTCCACCATTGCTTTTTGGGTTTAATTTTTACAGCATTTGCCATGCGGTATAAATGGCAATGACAGTCATAACTTTTTTTTATTTTTCTGTATACAGTGCTGATTAAGGACTTGATTTTGTGGAATGAGTTGATGTTTTTATTGGTGTCATTTTAGGGTTTATATGACGCTTTGATCTCTTTTTATCAAGGTTTTTTGGAGGCAGAATGAACAAAATAAAGCAATCTTGATAGTATCTTTTTATTTGTTACAGCGGTCATCATGTGGTATAAAATACATGCTAGCTTTACTCAGCATAATGATATGATTACTGTGATACCCAATTTGCATATTTTTTAAGTTTTACTGCTTTTACACAATAAAAACACTTTCATTTAGAAAAGAAGTTGTTGCATCGCCATAGTCTGAGAGTCATAGCTTTTTTATTTTTCTGTGTACAGAGCTGTGTAGGTGCTTGTTTTTCCTGGCTTGAGTTGATATTTTTATTGGTATCATTTTTAGAGGACACATGACTTTTTTATTGAATCTGTTTTTGGAAGGCAGGATGAAGAAAATAGGAGCAATCCTGGTAGTGTTTTATATTTTTAGTTTTTACAGCGCTCCCCATGCAGTAAACGTTACATATTAGTTTTACTCTGCTGGATATGATTGTGGTGACACCCAATTTATATTGTTTTTTTAATGTAGCAGTTTAAAAAAAAAAAAAAAACATGTTTTTATTGTGTAAAACAATATTTATGTATTGCTCTCTTCTGATTATCATAACTTTTAAATTTTCCATATAAGTAAGATCTTTTTATTTGCCGAACAAACAAACATTTTCATTGGTACCACTGTGACATTTATATGACTTTTTGATCTCTCTTTATTCCATTTTATGTGCAGCGGGGTAAGCAGAAATGCAATTCTGCCTTTTTTTATTATTTTTTACAGCCTTCACCGTACAAGTAAAGTAAAATGACAGAATTATAAGACAAGTCGTAACACATGCACCAATACCAAATATGTGCATTTTTTTATTTTGGATCTTTTTTGAAGTGATTATTATTTGTAATTTGTAAATGGCGGTGTGCGTATTTCACTGTATTTTTTATTTAAATTTTTTTATACACTTTTACTTTTTATTTATTTATGTTTCACTTGTAACACAATAGCACTATATTCAGTGATTATTAGATCGCTGATATAACTCAGTTGGCATAATACACTGCAGCATAGACATGCTGTGATGTATTATACCTGTCAATCATCCTGTCAGACTCCGTTCCCGGGCAGAGTCTGGCAGGACGATGTCACAGACAGTCCGGAGGTCATTTTCTGACCCCTTGGTTGTCATGGATATCACTGGAACCCCGCAATTTCGTTGCTCGAGTTCCAATGGAGGACAGAGGGAGCTTTCTCCCTCTGTCATAACTCCTTAGCTGTTGCGATTATTATTAGCAGCAGCTAAGGGGTTGAACCACCAGGAATGGAATTATCTCTGCTCCCAATGGAAAGTAACTGTCTATCAACGCCCGGCTCCCTCTCCTTTGCCCACACGATCTCCATGACGTTCCTGTACATCATGGTGCCTTAACAGGCAGGCACTGCATTAAAGGGTTAATTAAACATTCCATGATAACATCCCTCGTTGACCAATTTATAAAAATAAAAATGGATCAAATTCTAGTCCGACATACTCAGAGCCCATTGTAGTCCAACAAGTCAGACATAGTCCATTGGAGAAAGCTGTTGAAAAGTGGAAACAATGCAAAAACATATGACAGCATGACAGTTCTAAACTCTATCCTCTGCCCCCCCTTAAGGATCATGGTTGCTGGGGGTGCAAGGGACAGAGTTCAGGTTGTGCAATATGATTTTGGGGAATACAGGCTACTGCTGCAGCACGATCTTCAGGGGGTTGTTTCTCTGTCCACCCCACCAGGATATTCAGCCTGTAAGCTGTAGCCCATACCACCTTTTCTGTCCCTATCCTCCCACCGTGTTATGTAACCTAGTGCCAACATTGTGTTGGCATTAGGTTACATAACACAGTGGGAGGATAGGGACAGAAAAGGTACATACAACCCCCACCTATCACCCCATAACCATCCACCCAACCTATCACCCCAATAGGAGTTTGTACAGACGTTGTGAAGGGGGAGATAGGCAGTTGGTAGAGAATCGAGGATTCTAAGATATTTGTATGGCAAATTCTGCAGGGATGAGTCATAGTCTGGGAAAAGTCATCATGATGGTTTGGGCTTGATGGAGAAGAAAAGGGAAAGAGAATAAATCATGAGAGAAGACGTCACCTGTGAGTTCCTGGATATCAGTATTTATTTTGCTTCTATGTTGTATTAATGCTGTAGTCACTGTTATGTGATGTGACCCGAGGTGGTGTCTGACCACTCTGTGGTCTCTGTATGGCGGTATTGTAGGTTATATTAGCGCTTTTATAGTAAAAGTGTCTATGATCGTAAAAGCTAGTGCACGCTTTTTCCTTGACCACCACTTTTACTTTCTTGCATGCGTTTATAATGTTGTTTATTTTAGAAAGTAGCGAGGTGCATGACCAAGGAAAAAACTTGGAGGTGGATATTCTATATGGGCTGGTGGGGGTTTTGTGCCAGGGATGCTTTTTAGTCCCACTCCGGCTTTGCTCTGTACATAAAAATCTGATGGGGCATTTCACAATTCCCTTAGGATGGCTTCACACATAGAATTTAATGGTAAAAATGCAGTTTTTGTGGCAGTTTTTAATCATTTTTAGCCAAACCCGATTTGTATTAAGTTGGCATGGTAACCATAAATAATATATACATACTTTTTCCTGATGGAGTCAGTTCTGACCTTGACTAAAAAAAATGCACTGAAAACAGCAGTGTCATTTAAAAAAAAAACACTATGTGAAACCATGGCTTATTGTATTTTTTTTCTTAAATGCTTAAAGGAGTTTTCCCATCTCATTAGCTGTAAACATATAGGCAAAGGTAAAAAAGTTTTCCCAAAATACACTGTGTTTGTTTGCTTCATTAAAGACTTCAGCATTTTATTTCTGCTTACAAAAGGGGTTTTTAGGTTAGCACCTCTCTCGCTCTATCCCAGGTTGGACGGGGGGCCCTGGACCAAAAAATTGTTTTGGGGGGTACTTTTGCCTTGCTGTCTCCCCACCTTCAGTGCCAATAAAACCTAAAAAAAACCAAATAAAAGGGGTTTAAATTTGCCAAAAAAAAAATTTTGCAAAAGCCCAAATACCCACAACACCTCCCCCAAATTTCCCACCACATTTGAGTGAAAATATCCCCCAATACCACATTTAAAACATGTGTTAATAAACCCCAACAGTAAATTTTATAAACCCCCAAATTTAAAAAATTTTTTTAGCCCCTTTCAAATTAAAACGCATACGATATTTCCCCCAAAATCTATAAACCCAAGGGTTCGTTCCCATGAAAACAAAACAATTGTAATGTTGTAACCAAATTGTTACAATCTAAAATTTACAGTAGGTTTTTAAAATCAAAAAACCTATTGTGCGAGTTTTTGTATATATTTAACCCTTGCGTTGAAGACCCAAATTTTGTAGGGAAAAAACCAAAAAAATTTTCCCAGGAGACCAAAAAACCTCGTTACGATGTACGGCATGGGAGGCTTTTCTTTTCCCTAGACAATATTTGAAGTATAATACAAGAATCCTTTTTTTATTTTTAACCCAAGAAATTCCCCCTTAATCCCAAGAAGTAAAAAATTGAGTTTAAGGATTTTAATTTTAATTTTTAAAACCTTGTCTAAATGAATGGGGGCGTTTTTTTTTTTTTAAGGTTTTTTTTTTGGGTTTTTTTTTAAACACAAAGAAGGTTAATTTTATCTGGGGTTCCAATTTAATTTTTCCAAGTTTGGGTTTAAATAAAAACAATTTGAATTTTTTATATTTTTTAGCTTAAATATTAATTTTTAAACAAAAAAAACCCTTAGACAAAAAAAATGCAAAGGGTTTGGTTTTTAAAGGGAAATGAAGCAAATTTTTTGTTTTAAAATAGTTTAAAATTTTTTATGTGACAAAACCCAATTTTGTTTTTAAACAAAAGGGCCCCGGTTAATCGGCGGTAAAATTTTTTCTTAAAAAAAGCATCTGAGGGGAGGGGTTTGGAAAAAGGGAAGTTTGGGGAAATAAATTTTTAAAATTTTTTGATTAAGAGGTTTTTTTTTCCCCCCTAGGGGGTCCTACAAGTATTCCCCTTTTTTTTGTCTAAGACCCCGGGGCTATTTTCTAGTTTCACTAACCCCGGTCCCCCGTGGCGTTTTATCGGCAAAAAGGCGGGGAGCTGCTCATCCTTTTTTTTCTGTTTTAAAAAACTACGAGTTAGTGCTGTACCAAAGTCAGCTATACCGTGAGCACCCCCATTTTATGTTTTTCATGTTTTTTCCCTAAGGATCCCGGGTTTTTTTTTTTTTGTGCAGTTCCCCCCCTGAGGGGCGGGATGTCTCGGGGAGAACCCCCCGTTCCCAAAACAAAATAATTGATTAAAATTTTGGGAAATCCAAAGAACATTAATAATAGGATGTTTTTTAAACCCTTAGAATTAAAATAAAATTCCTAAAGTGATTTAAAATTCAATTACATTTAATAAAACAAAGGGGACGTCCTCCAATGGTCCCTCAATTCCTTTTTTCTCAATCTCCACATTTATGCTGACTTCTCCCGTCCAACGCTTGTCCGCATTTGGAACCAATATTAAAAAATTACTTTACCTTTTAAACCTTTTCCCCCAATCTGACAAACTTCCCCGAGGGGGAAAGGGGGGTTCGGCCACCTTTGAAGCAGAGTCTCCGGAAAACAGGGACTAACCTCTTGGGTTTGGCTAAGCTATGGCCTTTTTAATTAATTTGTGGTTTGAATCCTTCCCCCCCCCCAGTTCCTCGGATGACTGTTATAGGGGGTGGGGTGGTTCAGGTCTATGATTTGGGGGTTCTTTTTTCTTTTATTTGGACCGTGGATTTTTTTCTTTAAATTGTCAAGGTGTCGGTGTAGGGAGAGTTTATTTAAATAAAGTGTTTTTTTGTTCTGTGTCAGTGTGTTTTTTACCATTTATTTCCAATGTTAGTAAGAGAGATGTTTGACAGACGTCTCTATGTAACTAGCGCTTGGGCTTGGTAATTGACAAGCTTTAACCCTTTAGAGCTATTGCTTTGCACTAAGTTTTAAATCTCTTTTATTAGTCCTGTAGAGGGAATAGTTGGGAATAAAGACTGAAAAAGTCAATTACGCTATAGAACCTCCCGCCTTTCCAGGAAATTTGTGAGTCTAAAGCGCCTGTGCTTGAAAAAGCATGGTGGGGAAAAACCCCTTTAAAAGAGTGGAGAAAAGGCTGCTTTACTGGCATTATGCACTTGTGCAATTTCCCCTTCAGTACACAGTGGGTTTTCTGTATTCTATGGTAAACTGCCATTTAAGCCTCTGTATTTGCCAGTATGGCAGGTATGGGATGTCAATTTTGATATTATGCAGGTAGAGGTTGCTGAACAACCCACCTAACTGAATAACAGTGGCGTCACCAATTGGCTGTAACATCAGCATGGTGCAATATATATATAACTGTATGATTGACACCGTATATATAAAAAAATATATTTTTGTGTAGGTATGATATTGAGGTAGCCACTCGACTCATGCATAGAAAGTGTGTGAGCGGTATGTATTTTTGTACTTTACACCTGCTGTAGAACTGCCCACAACATGATCAGGAATTGGAAGTCTAAATCTTGCTGTGAAGAGGAGGCTCGGTGAAACACTAGATGGGAAAACCTCTTTGAGTTTTTGTAGTAGTTCTTCATTTAGTTTTTTGAGCCAAAGTCAGGAAAGGATTAAAAAGAAATGTCAAATGTATAGGAATGACCTATACTTCCACAGTCTACTGGATCTCTTCTTACTTTGGCTTAAAAAATGCATTAAAAACTGTAATGACATTTTTCTAAGAAGGATATGATTAAAACCATCTTGAGACTTTTAATTGTTTGAGAGTTGTAAAAAGTGTAGGGTTTTTAAATCATCTAAATCAAATAGAGAAACCTACAGTAAACATGCCAGAAAAATGCCGTACCCAGAGTGTACTGAATTTTGAAAGAAAAAAAATGCCACCCCCCCCCCAAAATGCCATAGAACAAAATATATTGCACGTATGTTTCATAATGCACCATAGGCCATAATGTGACATCTGACTGCACAAAAGTCGGTTATGCCATAAAAGATTGACAGTAGCTACTCTAGCTCTGAAAGGAAGCAAAATCAGACCTGCAAAGTATTTAGTAATACTCTTTATTTACCTTTTCCTACATGTTTAAAGTTCATCAATGTGGTGAGAATAAACCATTAATCCTTATTTCACACAATTTTCAGAAAAATGCCACTCTTATCTTCTGCTTGTGTACACAAACTTCCCTAAGTTACCAACCATTTCTTCCTGCTCTCAATGCTTTAGCTGTCCTGACCAGGATGGTGACATAATAATAATAATCTTTATTTATATAGCGCCAACATATTCTGCAGCACTTTACAATTTAGAGGGCATAAGTATAGACAAAAAGACAGACAATACACATTAAAAAGCTACTTACAGATGAGACACAAGGTTTGAGGGCCCTGCTCACAAGAGCTTACAATCGATTAGGGTGTATGGATGAGACGAACGATGAGAAGTGCTAAGTTTACAATTGTCCAGCCATGTTTCATAAATAGAGGGTGGTTTACATAAATGTTGGGTGAACCTGCCACCCAGACAGTATATCTATATACAGATAAATGCCCTAGTGTAGGGAGTGACAGATGTGTGTGATAGCAGGTGGGGGTTAGCAATTAGAGAACTTGGTAGGCCAGACTGAGAAGATGTGTTCTCAGGGTACTCTTAAAACTACAAGGGTTGTGAGTGTCTCTGATCGCCCGCTATCACCCAGGAGCATGTTCCTGAGAACTGGTGCAGCACGTGTGAAATCTTGGAGAGGGGCATGGGAGGTTCGGATGATTGAGGAATGTAACCTGAAAGCAGCTGAGTGGAGAGAGCGGGCAGGGTGGTCGACAGAGATGAGGGAGGAGATGTAGGGGGGTGCAGCACTGTGGAGAGCTTTATGTGTGAGAGTTATGATTTTATGTTGTATCCTGTTCTGAATGCAATGACTGAGATAGGGTAGAGGTCTCAGTATAGCGGTTGGAAAGAAAGATGGGCCTGGCTGCTGCATTCAGGACAGATTGGAGATGGGAGAGTTTACAGAGAGGGAGACCAATTAGCAAGGAGTTACAGTAGTCAAGACAAGATACAATAAGAGCAACAATGAGAGTTTGAGTAGTTTCCACCGTGAGAAAAGGACGGATTCTGGAGATATTCTTGAGATGCATGTGACAGGAGAAGGAAAGGGACTGGATATAGGAAGAGAACACAGATCAGAATCTAGTGCAACCCCACGGGGTTGCAAGCATGCTGCCCAGGGGTTCTGGTGGTGCCACTCGCTAAAACAGAAATAGCGGGGGAAGGAGGGTTTGGTTACTAGATGGCAGAAAGACTAAAAGTTCAGTTTTAGTGAGGTTTAGTTTGAGATGGAGGGAGGACATGATGTCAAAGACAGCAGACAGACAGTCACTAGTGTTTTGTAGCAGAGCATGAGTGATGTCTCAGGAAGAGGTGTATAGTTGAGTGTCATCAGCGTAGAGATGGTACTGAAAACCAAATCTGCTGATAGTTTGTCCAATGGGGGCTGTGTAGAGAGAAATGAGGAGAGGACCTAGAACTGATCCCTGAGGATCTCCAACAACAAGAGGAAGAAGTGAGGAGAAAAATGAGACACTGAAGGAGCGGTCAGAGAGGTAGGATGAGAACCAAGAGAGAGCTGTGTCTTGGAGGCTAATAGCACTGAGCATGCTGAGGAGAAGGTGGTGTTCTACAGTGTCAAATGCTGTAGAGAGATCCAGAAGAAGCAACAACGAGTAGGTGCCATGAGATTTAGCAGTGAGGAGATCATTAAAAACTTTAAGTAGAGCAGTTTCTGTGGAGTGTAAAGTGCGGAAACCTGATTGTAGAAGATCGAGAAGAGAGTTAGTAGAGAGATAGTGGATTAGGCGAGAGAAAACCAAGCGTTCCAGGAGTTTAGAGATGAAGGGCTGGTCAGTAATTAGCAGCGCAGGACAGGTCCAAAGGGGGATTTTTTAGTAAAGGGGTTATGATGTTGTGTTTAAAGGAGGATGGAGAGAGAAAGGATGGAGATTGTAGTTAGATGAGAGATGACAGCTGGAGAAATTGACTAGGTGAGGTGGGAGAGAATGGGGTCACTAGAGCAGGTAATGGGGCGAGCAGACAGGAGAAGCCTGGACCCTTCTTCTTCTGTTGTCGGGTCAAGTGCTGAGAGTAGACTAGAGGATGTGCGGGGAGGAACAGAATGGGTGTTACTTGAGGACTGAGATATGATGTTTTGCTGGATATTGTAGATTTTGTCTTCGAAGTGATTGGCCATCTCTCCTGGCTGTGTGTTATCAGCAGGACAACAGCTTGTTTACCTCTGTTACTGAGATCCTTTAGCCTTCTAAAGCTCTGTAGCCTTGTGCCCTACTGTTCAAAACCTTCTAATATCAATGTCCCTCTAACAGGCTCAGTTAGGAAGAGCACAGCTGATATGCCAATCACTGTTGTAGATCATCCCACAGCCTGAATAGGAAGTGGGAGTCTGAAGCTGGCTGTGAAAAGTAGGCTCCGTGAAACAGCATGGTGAGAACATCCCTTTAAGTCTGGGGTCAAACAGTGTTTTATAGTGCTATTTGTGGTATTTTTTTGCA
>JAODAL010032075.1:0-47497 GCA_025379985.1 Phyllomedusa bahiana | reverse complement strand
CTTTAAAATTCCCCTGTGTAAATATAGAATTGCTTTTTTAAAGATTTACGTAGATGCTGGTCAATAAACAGTGTGGGTGCGAAAAAAGTCAAAAAACACGAAACTTATGTTTTGATATAATAAACGGTTTTTTTTGCACCTTAAATTCCCGGGTGAATATAGAATTGTGTTTTAATTTTTAGTAATGCGGGGTTTCAATGAACATGCTGGGTGCGCAAAAGTAAAAAAAACACGTAACGTTATGTTTTGATAAAATAAACGGTTTTTTTGCACCTTTCAAACCCCTGTGGGGAATATAAATTGTGTTTTAAGATTTACTAATGCGGTCAATGAACAGTGCGGGGTGTGAAAAAGGAAAAAAAACACGAAAACTGTTATGTTTTATTAATAAACGGTATTTTTTGCACCTTTTAAATTCACCTGTGGTGAATATAGAATTGCTTTTTTAAAATTTTAACGTAGATGCGGTCCTTAACAGTGCTGGGTGCGAAAAAGTCAAAAAAACATAACTGTTTGTTTTTGATATAATAAAGGGTATTTTTTGCACCTTTTAAATTTCCCCTGTGGTTTTGAATAAGAATTGCTTTTTTAAAGTTTTTACGTAGAGCTGCGTCAATGAACGTGCTGGTGCGAAAAAGTCAAAAAACACGAAACTGTATGTTTTCGTACGATACAGGGTTTTTTTGGCAAAAACAACCTGGCTGACTACAGATTTGGATTGTAATTTAAATTGAAAGGGTGGATATATAAAAATCACGGGTTAATGGGTAAAATTAAAAATGAACCCCTATTGAAATGTATATGATAATAAAATGGGTTTTGACTAACAAAGAGACCTAGTTCCCCAAAAAATGATGTTACCCCATATAAGTTCAGGCTCCCCAATATCCAGGAAATATATCAATAGAAACTTTTAAATAAAAAGATATTCCATTTCCCAGTCTCACTAAGTCTTGGGTGAACTTTTACCCGTGTTCTTTATAGATGGTTTGTTGTGTTCGCCCGCGCCCCCCCCCCCCCGCTCCCACCGCCGTGAATTTACAGCGGTAGATGCTGCTTTAAAATTCTCTAGCTAACTACATAAAATGTTCAAATCTCTAATCTAACTAAATTGAAAGGATCACAGCTAATAGTAGAGGTTTCTCTGTGCAGAAATAGACTAATTTCGCTGAGCTGTTTGGCCACAGGCAGAGCGCAGGTCCTATCCCTATGAGACGCTGAGAGACACTGAGGCTGAAACAAGAAACGCTGTTCTATGTAAAACGAGGTCATGTGATTTTTCCAGCCAATCGCAACCATACACATCCCAGTCATGACGTCGCACACACATCTCACCCTGCTCTATTCTGTAATCTCATTTGCTGGCCGCCAAAATTACAGGAAGCGCCGAAAAAGGCGCGATCTTAATAGATGATGCACAGGTTTTAACCTTAATTATCGCATGATCTGGAAATTTCGAACACCATAAAAACCTTGCCGATTTCAACTTTGTCGATAAAAATCGCTCAACACTACTTTCTATAACTAACATGGTATAACATTTTGCTTGAAATGACCACAAGAGAGTCCTTATCTTAACACTGTTGAGGTGCTGTTGGTATGACATAAGGAGGACTGTACCCTCAAGGCATCCCAGAAATATTGAAGAACTGCAACACATTTCCATGGAGCAATTGCTAAAATGTCTGCTCAACATCTGCATTTCCCATAATGCCTTGTGATATGCAGATGCTAAGTAGAGGGCGAAAAGGCAAAACAAAAACTCTACAAAGCCGTTCGTTCGGTGCTCTCCTTAAGGAGAGATCTTCCCTTCCTGAGCTACCCGATGCCTCCCACACAGCCAGTATCTCCTCTACTCTGCACTGAAGAGGGAAAAAAAATCTCGAAACAGCGTTGTCTGTAGATGAGAGATACTGGCTTGGCTAAAAAATCCTTTTTGCTTTCTCAAGACTCGGTGGGTCAAAAGCAAATTGAGGATTTGTTACAACCAAAAGAGGGCGCTGTGGGCTTCTCAGCCCCTTTCCCATAATGCCTTATGATATGCAGATGCTAAGTAGAAGGCGAAAAGGCAAAACAAAACTCTACAAGCCGTTCGTTCGGTGCTCTCCTTAAGGAGAGATCTTCCCTTCCTGAGCTACCCGATGCCTCCCACACAGCCAGCCAGTATCTTCTCTACTCTGCACTGAAGAGGGATAAAAATCCCGAAACAGCGTTGTCTGTAGATGAGAGATTCTGTTTTGGCTAAAAAATCCTTCTTGCTTTCTCAAGACTCGGTGGGTCAAAAGCAAATTGAGGATTTGTTACAACCAACAGAGAGCGCTGTTGGCTTCTCAGCCCCTTTCCCATAATGCCTTGTGATATACAGATGCTAAGTAGAGGGCGAAAAGGCAAAACAAAAACTCTACAAGCCGTTAGTTCGGTGCTCTCCTTAAGGAGAGATCTTCCCTTGCTCAACACTGTAAAATTCTTATTTTCAGCTACAGAAAATGTTTAGTGATGTAATTGCGGCTATATGGAGATCTAGATAATTAAACTCAAGAAATTTATACAGTGAATAACACAACTATTTGAGTGTTATTGGATTAATTAGATTATGTCTGTCTTAGCACCAACCTGTAGCACCTAGGCATTCATGACTGCTTGATTTGGCTGTGCTAAAACAAATAATCATATACTCCAAAAAAATGCACCCTAAATACAATTATAAAGAAGCTTTAGTGAAAATACTTCAGAATAAAACTTTAGAAAAATAAAATCCATAATAAAACAGTAGGTCACCCATAATGAAAGTGCTACTTCACTGGTAAACCACTTCAAATATGTACAAAATACAATAACCAATGTTAATGCTTCTCTATTAGCTGTCTCTTTCCTGGCTTCCTTTACCCTGTAGAATGCTGCTATTGAGACTATATACACTGCTTCCTAGGTCAAGTACAGTGATGCTTGAAAGTTTGTAGACTCTTTAGAATTCTCTATATTTCGGCATAAATCTAAAACAACATACTATTTTTATACGAGTCCTAAGGTACCTGAATAGACCGAAATCAAATAAATGAGTCAAAAGTGTGAATTTATTGATGGAGGAAAATGATTCAAAATTACCTTGAAAGGGTTATTAAACCATCTCTAAGAGTATGTTCACACATTAGGTTTTATAATGAGAAAAATCCAATGTGGAATCCAAGGCAAAACTCTGAAGTAGTCCTTGGATTCATCTTTTCAGAAGCAATTTTGACATTTTAATGGGGCTAATCCACATCAGACTTGTCCTAAGTAGAATCGCAGCAGATCCACGTCAAACAATGGATATGTTCATTATTTTTAGCACTACAAATTTGAATTCAATGGGAACTACAGCACGGATTGCCTATTCAAATTAATGGGACTCGGTTTGCACAAACATTGTAACTAGAGATGAGCGAATTGATTCTAACGAAGTGGAATTCGTTTAGAATTTCAGGAAAAATTTTATTCTGAATGAAGCCGAAGTTCATGGCGATTCGTGGTGATGAATCTAAAATGGCCATGAGTACATGGCGTGACATGGGGCAAAGAACTCTGGGAGGAAGAAAGGAGGACCCTCAATGACATGTGCAGACATTTAGCCTATCAGCAGCCAGCCAGGTTCTGTGACATCACAGCACAATAAATAGGGCAGTCATGTTAAATTCTGCTACTTCTCACTGTGTCTCATATGCACAAGAATCTCTATGTAGCAGCATTAAATTGCACTCTGTGCAAAATACTTCTGATTTTAGAGTTACAGGGGTGAAACACCTTTTACATACACAGGTGTGCTTCATATACACACATGTTCCTGAACCAGCGTTTTTTATTTTGGGATATTGCAATCTGTAGCAAAGAGTTAATTTTTTTTACTTATTGTGGGGAACTCTGTGTCAAATCCATCGTGTGTATTTCTGCCCTACACACATATGAAATCCATCCAGTTCCGTCTGTAGGGAACACAGAAGACATGCAAATATTGCATTTACTTGTCATCTCTGTTTTGGATCAACTGCTGTTTCTTTTTGGCTTTAGTAATACTGATGGATTATTAACTGATTGAAAGCGGACACTGACGGATGAAAGGGAGGGCAAAATGATCAGTGACGTCAACGCAAAATTACTGCTAACACCCTCTCCACTCTTTTGGGGGGCTTCTACATGTATCAGCGTTTAACAGAACAGGTTCTGTCATAATCTGTGGAATCATCTGATGACGGTGTAAAAGGAGTGCGCTCTTTGACGCTATAGTGGGATCTTGGCCCTCTGCTCGATTCTTTCTAGCTGCCGCTGACATTACCCTGTCTGGCTGCGTTCCCGCTTCAGTTATTTGGTCAGTTTTGACTCTGTAACTGCCCAGAGAAGAGAAGTGTGAAGCGATTCTAAGGGCAGCGCCTGTCATCTGCGTGTCATACTAAATCACAGCATTGTCTCAATACTAAATCACACTCCCTATGCATATTTCTGCATGTTCTACAACACCACACAGGCTCTCTGTAGCCAGGAAATAGCTGTTTTTTAATGCGATACATTGCAATTTTATTCTGAACAAACCAAATTTTTGGGGAAAATTCAGTTAATCGACCAAAACAAATTGGAACATTGAATCCAATGCGGAATCTCTGTCACATTTCATATTAAAATCATCTGTCGGGTGAACTTACCCTAAAGGGTTTACAAACTTTCAAGCACCACTAAATATTATAGGCATGGTTATTGTATCATTTATCTGGGATAACTAATGAGGGACTTTTATGGTGTTTATGTATACATTTTATGGGTATTTATACGACATGCTCTTTATATTTAGTATTGTTCAGTGTATTTTATACTTAATCGGAGCAACAGTGCAATGGCGCTTTCACTATAGGTGACTGACTGTTTTATTATGGATTTTATATTTTTAATAAGTTTTATTTTGAAATATTTTCAATATAGCTATTTCTGATTGGATTTTTAAATAATACAATGTGACTTAACATCAGGTAACATCATTTAACTAAATTTCAATGCAGAAATCCAGGTTATTCCAAGGGGTTCACTTACTTTTTCTCCCAACTATAGCGGTTACACTACATGTTCTTTGTCTATAGTAGGTTGTTGTGAAAATTTCAGATATATCACAGCATAAAACAACAAAATGTACCAGTATCCAGACTGAAAAGAACCTCCTGATAAAAAAAGAAGTTGCACCAGTATGATTTTTGGATCTTTACATGTAATATACAAACATGTTTTTCTACTGGTCTAATACAACTTAGGGCATTTCTTCAGTTTAAATCTATGTTTTTTTTTTGTTACTATCCTCTTCAACATTTTCATTAACGATCTTACACAGGGATTACACAGTAGAATATCGATCTTTGCAGACGATACTAAGCTCTGTAAAGTAATCAACACAATAGAGGATAATGTGTTATTACAAAGAGATCTGGATAAGTTGGAGGCCTGGGCAGTGTCATGGCTGTTGAGGTTTAACACAGTTCAAGGCAAGGTTATGCACATGGGGAGGAAAATTCCATTACATGACTACATGTTAAATGGAAAAAGGCTGGGTAAAAGTGACATGGAGAAGGACTTGGGAATCCTGGTGGACAGTAAACTTAATTGTAGCAGCCACTGTCAGAGAGCAGCTGCCAAGTCAAATAGGATTATGGGGTGCATTAAAAGGGGCATAGAGGCACATGATGAGAACATTATTCTCCCATTATACAAGTCACTGGTTAGACCACACATGGAATATTGTGTACAGTTTTGGGCACCAGTGCACAGGAAAGACATTGTAGAGCTTGAACAGGTACAAAGGCGGGCAACAAAAATAATAAAAGGACTGGGTGGACTACAATACCCAGAAAGATTAGCAAGATTGGGGTTATTTAGTTTAGAGAAAAGACGGCTTCGGGGGGACATAATAAATATGTTTAAATACATCAAAGGTCAATATAGAGATCTCTCCCAATATTTATTTATACCCAGGGCTGTATCTAGAACAAGGGGGCATCCTCTACGTCTTGAGGAACGAAAGTTTCTACATAAACATAGAAAGGGATTCTTTACTGTAAGAGCAGTGAGACTGTGGAATTCTCTGCCAGAGGAAATTGTCATGGTGAATTCACTGACAGAGTTCAAAAAGGGTTTGGATGCATTTCTGGAGCGTAATAATATAACAGGTTATAGTGTCTAGGATTCTGGAGGGGGGTCATTGATCCAGGGATTTTTCCGATTGCCAGATTGGAGTCGGGAAGGAATTTTTCCCTAAAATGAGGACAATTGGCTTCTACCTCATTGGGGTTTTTTGCCTTCCTCTGGATCAACACCTTAGCACAACAGGCTGAGATGGATGGATGTATCGTCTTTTTTCGGACTTACAAACTATGAAACTATGAAACTATTTATCTATGGTTGCTGAACTTATGGCCCACTAGCACTTATTACATAGGATATATTTACACAATGGGGTGAATTTGCGGTTAGATAGCTGCATCTGAAAACAACAATATGTATTCTTATGGCTGATGCCAGGGTTTGTTCACTTCTGGCATCATTCCGATATGGTATAGAGCTTACAGACAAAAATGAGGTGGTTTCCATGTCACAGTAATCAGCTGAGAGTGTGCAGTCTGTACCCATTCAGCATTTTTGGAAGTCGCTCCCTTTCTTAATACACTTTGGTGTACTTCAGAGTCAGAATGCACTTGGCTGATTAACCACTATATAAAATGACCTCAGAGAGTGTTCTCAACTTATAATGAATAGCTTCTTTTTACTGTCTATAAAAAAACTATTTTAATTTTTAAACTCTTGTGTTCAACTTACTAGTAATTTTCTTAGGGACTTACAGATTGTGTATTTTAAATATATGTTAGTCATATTTCATTTATTTTCATCTCATTCCTTGGATGTACTGTATAGATTTCAAATTTGTGAGAACTATAGGTTACCTGGTACAAAAAAATCTGCAACTTAGTTTCCCTTAAAGATAATGATCTAAGCTTCCTCCATGTGCTACATCATTGTCTTGAACAGGGGTTTTGCTAGATAAGGCTGGGAGAAACCACAAGAAAGAAAATACTTGACCTAAAATATAACTTTTAATAAATATCTTAAAGACCTATAATTCCCTAAACTTACCTTATGTCCTACACTAGAACCCTACCTATCCCAAACAAAGGGGATCCCGTCCCAATAAGGACGACCCCTACTAGAACCTAAGCTACCACAAAAATACTCTAATATATCCTATTGCTCAACAAAATGAATATAGAGATAAAAATCAACTATATTGCTAGATAATGCCAGGGCCTAATAAAGCTATAACTAGCAGCTCTAAACAACAACAGATCTAGTATATGGGTCCAGTATGATTGAAAACAACACCCATAGACAGGCCAACGCGTTTCCTCCCTAGATACTGGGATTCATCAGGGCCAAAAAACGGGAGCTAAAATTTTCTTATAGAACAATATTCATATATGATATAAGGCCTAAACAAATCCAATTAGCAGCTATAGAGAAAATAAATAATGCCACTACAGTAAAGCCCCATTACATAGATAAACAGCAGGACTATGCTTAATGACCACACTATCACTCACAGTCGCCACCATGATATCAAAATGCAAAACATTGCCAATAGTAGCCCCCGCACTGTCAGCGACCCGAACACATACATTACCACTGGGGCACCAGGTTGATAAACTCAGGTCATGATAATGTCCCAGGATAGGAAGGACCAGGGAGTTGTTTTTCTTGTGTAGATATGGCTGTCCCCAATAGCTAAATTTTGAATGTCCTTCACCACCCACCATCAATCTGAAACATTTATCAGTGTCTCTCAATAATAGTAATACAGTTACTAAATAAGAAGAGAAGCAAATACCTCACTATACATAATGGCACCATGCTGCTGCCAATCAAATCCCACTACCAAGACAAACATTACTGGACACACTATTATCGGATAATAACACCAGAACATGACCACATATTATCATAACATAGTAACTGAATAGTTATACTATACTATTACTGTATAATGATCAGTATACAAAGACCAATATTAACGCCATGCGATGACCATATGGTAGTGGATTCCAGTTGTACATACTCCAAATAATGCAAAATTATGGAAGCAGCACTACGCCTACAGCAAAGAAATTGTAACAGACCTGGGTTGTGGATCCACTGAGCCACCGCAAGCGATGGCGTAAGCCACACCAGGGAACGGAGTCTAAGTGGAACCCGGTTTTCACCAGAGCCCGCCGCAAAGCGGGATGGACTTGCTGCGGCGGAATTCCACCAGGTCGCTACCCCTGATGTGACTTGCTTGCGATGGTAGCCAAGGAATAGCGCGGTACAGAATCGGCAGGCAAACTCGTAGTCAGGGACGGGCAGGAAGGTCGGGGCAGGCAGCAAAGGTTCGTGGTCGGAGAACGTAAGCCGGAGGGACTGGTACACAGTATAGACAACCGGAACGTAGAAAGGGCTTCCTCGCATAGGTATGGGCACTATGGAATCGGCGAGGGCCAGGAAGAGGTGGAGCGAATATATAGGAACAGTGGCAGGTGTTTGCAATTATGGGCGCGCTGGCCCTTTAAATTTGCGAGAGCCGGCGCGCGCGTGCCCTAAGGAGCCAGGGCGCGCGCACCGGCCGCGCACACAGTCCGGAGCGCGGTCAGGTGAGGAGGGAGACTCTCTGGGACGGGGGAGCCCACGGGACGCGGCGTTGTCCGCGTCCGGTGCGGCCCGTGTAAACGGGCAGCGAGTGCGCCTGCAGCCCGGACCCCGGGCTGCAGCGCCACTCGTGACATAAATAGGGCTAAAAAATTTGCCCAAAGTGATGCAACAGACTGTCCACTTGGTGTGTTAAGTCACAACTCACCACTATATAGTCCAAATAACAAAAAATTCCCCGACGTCAGCATCTTCATCAAGTGGGTGTAATTTTATTCACTCCATGTGAGCAAGCATACAGCGCAACTTTTCAGCCCTTAAACAGTGGCCTTTCTCAAGCAGTACTGCTTGAGAAAGGCCACTGTTAAAGGGCTGAAACATTGCGCTGTATGCTTGCTCACATGGAGTGAATAAAATTACACCCACTTGATGAAGATGCTGACGTCCGTGGAATTTTATATTATTTGTCCAGTTGTACATAGGCACTGTGCAGATTTTTAAGTACGGTTACATCCAGTGTCTCACAGATGACATATTTTGGCTGGATGCAAAAAAGTAGGTTTTGGACAGCACAGAAGTCCTCTGATGAGGAAAAATTAGATATCCGCATCCAGGAGATGTGTGAGAAATTTATAGCCAGAGGTTATCCAAAAGGTCTGTTGAGGAGACATCGTACACGACTAAAAGGGGTGGATAGAGATGAGACTTTGAGACCTAAATTGAGACAGAAGACTAATCGAATTCCCTTTGTCACTATATGTAGTGACTTGGGCAAGGAAATCTCAAGATGCCTAAGACAGGAATGGAGTCTTTCACAAAAAGGCTTTCCTGATATCCCTGAATTCTCTGAGACTCCTATGATGTCTTATCGTAGGAATAGAAATCTTCGGGACAGATTAGTTAAGTCGGATTGCTTTGTTGAAGGAGGGTTGAGACAAACATTTTTGGTGCCCCCTAGATTTGGTAATTTCCCTTGCTTGAATTGTTGCAACTGTAACAATCTCTTACGAGGTGATTCTTTTTCTCATCCCCATTCAGGACAAGTTATTAAATTACAGAGCAGATATACATGTCGTTCATCTTATGTAGTGTATATGATCACTTGTCCCTGTAGTTTAATTTATGTTGGGGAGACAACAATGGAGATACGAGAGCGCATCAATAAACATAAGAGCACGATTCGGAGACGTATGTTGGAATTGCCTGTGGCTAAACATTTTGTTGAGAAAGGTCACTCAATCTCACAATTGAGATTTAGAGTTATTGACCATGTTGCCCCCCTGAGAAGAGGGGGTGATAGAGAAAAAATACTGAGGAGGAAGGAACTGAAGTGGATTTTCGAGTTAAAATCTTTACATCCACTAGGCTTGAATATTGAATTTAATATTACTAATACATGATTTCTGTTTTCTTCATAGGTATATATTTAGTGTAAATTGTTATTATCTATTTTATATTTTTTTTATAGTGGTTACTAATAAATATTGTTTTATGTATTTTAGGTAGAACGGACCAATCGGGATCTTGGATCAATCTCCTATTAATATATCTTTTCTCAATGATTATGTAATTTTTTTTTGCCTCATTATAGCCTTAATTATTAATTGTGATTTATGGGTTGCTACAATAGGGTGTATGTAAATTCCTGAGCAATTGACTTGCTTTATTAGGTGTTCACCTGCGGAGGGAGACTCGTTGGGTCCGGCTGCAAGGTGATCATTCATTTAGCTGTCAGCTCGTGGTTAGGGAACACCGCTCACATTAATTGAAGTTTTCTATTGTGTGGTGTAGTTGTGTCCCATTACAAAATCATAGGTATAGAGGTAGTCGCTAGAGATGGGCTGACACATAGTTACATCTCCTCCCCCTAGCTGACAGCTATTCTGCGTGATGACGTAGTGCGCTGTCAGTGTGGGGATTGAGTATGCGCAGTCTAGATATGGGCAACGGACACGCGCAGTGCGTGTTACATCCACTTCCGCCCGGTTAGTAGGACAGAGTATGCGTGGTGATTAAATAATGACTTGCGCACTGAGAAGAGTATGACGCTTAGGAGATGTGATCGGTGCTCTCGTTGGTCCGGTATGTTTTAAAGTTTATAAGCATAAAATTCATTGGTGTATATTTAAGTCAATCACTATGTGGGTATGATGATTGGTGTGTTAGTTAGTATTATACTTACGTCCGTCACCTTAATCAATCATGTGATACTATTGGTTTAGACCATTCTTTGATACCACCCATTATATTTAAATATGTTTGTATTTGACACTTGCATTATGCTTGACAAAGACCCGTGTGTGGGTCGAAACGTTGCAGTCTGTACTCCGGATTCTGAATAAAGAAAACACTTATGCTGACACCCGCCTGCTATTTTCTGTGAAATATTCTGGCTGGAGTCATTTACTCTCTTCTGTTCTTCTTCTTCTCCTTCCATTCCAGACTGCCAAGATAGCTTCCCCCGGCCACGACTTGTCTCTGCAGAATTTGCCATGCTAATTTTTTAGAATCCTTACTCTTCAAGCACTTTTCTGTTCCCAACCTCTGTGCTAATTCCCTATAGGTTGATAGGTGAAATTGGGGGGGAGGGCTATTGGGTAATAGGTGGGAGTTGTATGTTTTGTTAGCAATAGTCTGCTTAACACAATGGTAAGGGGCGGGAGAAGGGGTAGAAGCCACAGTTTGCATGCATAATCTTTAGGAGTGAGGCAGAGGACCAACTTCCTGGAAATTGTGCTGCCTCTTTGGCCTGAACCCCCGATCATATTTTGTGGCCTGTATTTTGTCCCTTGTACGTCTAGAAGATCAGCTGCAGGCTTTGTGTTAGCTATTCATGATTTTTGCCACCCAAATGATGACACTTACCCCCTATCACTATTATTCCAGTACCCAACACACCAGGGGTATTGGAAAGAGCCAGGTTACTGTCAGAAGTGGACACTCTAAAGTGATACTCCGCCTCTGGGGCAGCTACAGGCTGGTATTTAAAGGATGGGATGGCCAAAATATCCATGTACCTTTTGATCCTGATAGTATCAGACTGAAGCTGTCAGATTTACCTTGGCTGGTTATGAAACATAGGGTGGAACCCACATAAATTCTTTTAAAATTATTTATTTATTGATTATAGTGAAATGGCCATTTTTAGACTTTAAAAAATTGAATAATTAAAAAAAAAAACAACAACGTGAGTTCCCCCAATTTTTAATAACCATCAAAAGTTAAATTAACAGTTGCAGTCTGATACTATCAGGATGGGAAGAGCTATGGATGTTGAGGCATTTCCATCCTAAAAATACTAACCCGCAACTGCCCCAGTAGCAGATTGATTATAACATTAGAAGGTATGCTTCCGATGGTAACCTGGCTCTTTCCAGTACCTCTGGTGCATTGGTCTCTGGGGTAATAATGAAATTGGGTTAGTGTTAGAATTCAGTTGACAAAAAATACAACTGGCTGACACCAAGTTCCCATGCTGGTTATGGAGAGAAGTTAGTCAGACATTTTCATTATTAACACTGGAAAAAAATATTAACAAAATACACTAAAACAACACAGAAAACACTTTATTTAAATAGAAATCTCTTGTTTTATTAAAGAAATGCATCCAATGTAGTCCAATGAGGAAACCTGTAAAATACAGAAAAACTTACCATGTAGGTAGACACGCAAGGCAAGACTCCCAGGTAGGTAGGCAGATAAAGTCCAGTTAGGTAGATAGGCAGGTAAAGCCTCCAGTAGATAAATAAGCAAGTAGACAGATAAGATCCTAGGTAAGCATGTAGGCAAGGCCCTAGGTAGGTAAAAAGTCAAAGCTCCAGGAAGGCAGGTTGACAAGGCCCTAGGTAGACAGGTAGGCAGGGAAGGACTCAGGTAGCTAGATCAGGAAGGCCCCAGAAAGGTAGGTAGTCCACAGTTAGGTAGGACCCTCTCCTCTATCTATGGTGTTCCCATTGAAAAAAAACCAATGAAAAATGAAATTCACCCCTTCTTGTTTCCCTGAAGAGCAGCAATCATGCTTCTCTAGGTGAAGCTCAGCACAGGCAGCATGATGATATGACATTATCACCCTATCTACAGCAGGAAAGTCCCCTTATACCTTGTGGGCCATAGGACTAATAAAACTAGGCTAATTTCCACCATCCTGGTTAATTTCCATGTCCCTCATCTATCCTAACTATCAGTGACAGGGACGTGAGTTATATAGTATATATATTTATAGTTTATGTGCATTTTGGTATATATATATATATATATATCTTCTGTCCTTCTTCCTTTTTTGTTCCCTGATGAACCCCGCAACTGGGGGGAAACGCGTTGGAACATAGTGGAATATGATTGTTATATACTGTAAATATAGGAATATAGTTCTATATGGTTATCTTTAGTGGTGTAATATTGGTTCATACACAGTTTGGGCACTTTTTTCTTTAATTTTTGGTGTTTGCTTGATTTTTGTCCCGGTTTTTTTGCAACTATTTATCTCTATTAAGATTTTTTTAGTTAGGGTTAGTCAGGGTCGAGATAGTTTAGGCACCGGGTGGGGGTGCCCCTGTTGGGGCGGTTCCCCCATTATTTGATAGGCAGTTCCAGTATTTTTAGAGACTTTAGATAGGGTTGATGTAGAGTAGGAATATTTTGATTGTGTATATTAATTATTATCTATTAAAAGTTATATTTTATTCTAGATGTTATACTTTAAGTGGTTTGTTCTTGACTATATGTGTATACCCAGGCTTTGTTTACTCTAATTATCTCTGGGTTTTCTCTACACCCAGCTATCTGATTCAAAGTAGAGTACTGGTAGTTTGTTTCTAATTTCCATGTCCTTAGAACATGCAAACAGTTATATAAACAATACAGACCCATGGTCCATGCTCTTGATCCCCTAGACAAACCTCCGAAGGTTGCGCAGTCACTTACATAAACAGCATGCCCCCGATCCCTGGGACATATCTCTGGGCATTTGGAGCCCAAGAGCAGTCCATATAGCTGCTACAGCAGTCATTCCGTCCCTGGTCTTGAACTTGCTCCAGCTTTGGTACTGCATCTGGATTCTTTAAACACCAGCTCCTGACACCAACCGGGGGAAACTACGCATCCATTCTCAACCAAGATGAGGTCACCATACAACTCAAAGCCCCACACAATCAGTGCTATCCATGAACTCAGGCTGCTGTGATAGCAAACATCATTCCATAAATTCTCACTATGACTACCAGCGAGAAAGAGCTAAATTAGTGATGATTAAGGTTCTTGTTTTTGTCTTATATCATGTATTTAAATCCCTATTCGAGTGTACAGCAACCTGGAATTGGCTTCAGAATAAATTAATAATAATTATAAGGGGCACAAAGTGCTTTTAGTGATGTTGACTGCTACTAAAAGACTGCGTTCTCCCGATTATGACGACACTGGTGGACTCCAAATAACAAATAAGCCAAACAGGAAAGGATATCAGCAGTCACAAGAAAAAACAATATGAAATGTATTAATAAAATGAATAAAAACTCAACCAGAGGCGGTACAGGTGCATGGTTGTTGGAGTTTTCACATGCACAATCCAGAAATAAGAGAGTAGTAGTGATAACTGACCCTAACTGTTCCTAAATGCTTACTGAAACTTCGTCCTATGGCTGCCTCTTTCATTTGAACCTCTATCCCTAAAACTGACCCTAAGGCTATCCCTCAAACATGTCCCTAAGCTATATCTGACCCTTATACACACAACATCTCAAGCACCGATTAACTACCTGGGCAGGAACTAAACAAACACCACACTGATATTCTCAAGTACCACAAACTTTAGAGTTTCGCTAAATGGAACATATGCAAGAAACAACAATAATTTAATATATTCAGACTATATAGAATCTTACTGTATTTCTGCATCTAGCCTGTAAGACTCACATAAGCTTTATAGAGACTAGATGTATGCTAACGAGCATCAGGTGCATGGCAAGTTCAGCTGATATGCAAGGATCCTGAGTAGTTGCCATGCAACTACTTAAAACAAACACACACAACAGAAAATAGATATAATGTATAAAAAAACTCCTGCTGCCACAATAAGCAAGAGAGGATAAGGTGGCAGAGGAGTTCCTGCCATTTGTAACACAGATACCATACCACTGTTTTGTTCAATTAAGCTAATTAAGCCAGGTGTTGGGAGTCATATAGTGGATTTTATTACCACTTTGTTGAATTTTTCAGATAGATGTCCCATGTAAAATCTGTATGTCTTATGGCATAACTGTGACCAGATCAATAAAAGCATGAAATGTGGCAAAATAAATAGCAAATGGAAAACATCAATTTAGGCTCATGATTTTTGTGGTGGGTTAAAGGTGACAAGAAAAGTGCTGATGCAGAACTGTTATTTTGTTCATATTATTCTGTTTTGCACAAATCTTCTATTTTTTGATAAATGGCTTTTTCAAATGCCTTTATGGTCTTCGTGGAGTTCAAGTGGATATAAAGCAAAATAAATTTGTTGATAAGCAAAATGTACTGATAACATTAATCAGCCATTTATTGCTAAAAACAAAATTATCACCTGCTCATTTTCATTAAGTAGAAATTAAATGTTAAATGCAGATTGTATTGATTCTTAACACTTTGTAAATTAGCAATTATCTCTCTTGACCTTTTTTAAGGTAACAGGAAAAAATAAGAGTATAGCAGAATCTAAAATCATAGATGAAGCAACAATTAAGTGAATTGATATTGTAATAAGGTAACAGAGTCCTTAAAGTATGTAGGGAAACCATTGAAAGGCATTCATGGGATTACTGAAAAGCTATATTTAAATGCCAAGTTCTGGGTCTGACATCTTTCATTAGTGTTGTGCTTTGGATTTATGTCGATCTTAGATTTGGCCTAAATCCAAGCGATTTGATTCAGGTCAGCCCGAACAAAATTCTGGTGAAAATCATCAAAAAAATTAATCTTAATCCTAGCTCTAACCCTAAACTGGGCTTTGGGGTTGTTATTGTCTTTTAAGAGTTAACTTACAATTCTCAGATGCCTTTAATCCCTAACTTCGAGTAGACGCCACCCCAGGAAGCGGAGTCTAAGTGGGTCCCGGTATTCACCAGAGCCCGCTTCAAGGCAGGATGGGCTTGCTGCGGCGGGATTCCACCAAGTCACTACCCCTAACACGATGAGCTTGCGGAGGCAGCCGAGGTGCAACGAGGTACAAAATCGTCGGGCAAGGTTGACGTCGTAGACAGGCGGGAAGGTCGAGACAGGCGGCAAAGGTTCACGGTCGGAAAAACGTAGCAAGAGGAGTGGTACACGGGAGACGGAAAGAGGGCTTACAAACGCTTTCACCATAGGCAGAACGCACTAAAGATCCGGCAGAGCGCTGCCGGAGGTGGAGCCCGTATATAGGGTCAGTGGCCGGGAATAGCCAATTACCGGCGCGCAGGCCATTTAAATTTGAATGAGCCGGCGCGCGCGCCCTTGGGAGTGGGGACGAACACACCGGCCTGCAAGAGAACACGAGGAGGCAGGAGCGTGGTCAGGTAAGTGTATGCGCTCTGGGGGGGTGAATGCACCCACGGCCCGGTTCGCGAACTGCATGGCCACTCGCCCCGGCGCAGGGGAGCGGGCAGAGACACGTGGCAACCAGACCCTGTGTGTGGAGAGTTAGGAATGGTGTTAGATTATAGAGCTAAGGTTGCACCAGTCTTACAGAGGCCTCCATTGCCCCTACCAATGGTTCTTCAAGATGAGCATATGCAATTGGAGAGTGCCCTCGTGTCCGAGGAAGAAGGCACTCGCATATGTCTCCTGAATCTCTGCTGGCCTTGTGGCAGCCAAGTTCACTTTCTGAAGGACTTTCTGGTGGTTTATCCAGGAAACTTCTGCGCCTAGGCTCTGTGGGATAGTTGTTCCTAGGTTAAGATACATCTTCTCCTCATTTGACCATGCCAATCACTCTGTTCCCCATCTGAGGCCAAATTTCAGTTCTAATTTCTTGTGCTGCCGCATTCTATCTCCACGGTCCTCCCGGGCCTTCCATGGCTGCAGCTCCTCACTCCTGTACTGGATTGACTTATGGGTGAAGTCACTAGCTGGGGACAACAGTGCTAGTCCTGATGTTTCATGCCCCTTCACCAGGTGCAGGCCACTTCTCCATCAATGGCCTCGAATCTGCTTCCAGGTCTCCCGACTCCTTATCGGGAATTTGCTGATGTCTTTAATAAGAAGCAAGCAGAGACTCTTCTACCTCATCGGGCCTATGACTGCCTGATAGATCTCATGCCAGGCACAACGCCTCCTCAAGTAAGAGTGTATTCCTTGTCTGTGGCCAAGACACAAGCCATGTCTTTCTATATCAAGGAAAACTTGCAAAAATACTTTATACGGAAGTCATCATCTCCTGCCGGTGCCAGGTTTTTCTTTATAGAAAATAAGGATGGATCTCTAGTTGATGCAATGACTATCGGGGCTTAAGATCACCATCAAGAACCGGTATCTATCACCCTTGATCTGTGAGATATGTGATCGCCTTCATGGAACCAGAATCTTCACTAAACTCGACTTGCGAGAAGCCCATAACCTCATTCGTATTCGTGAAGGCGATTAATGGAAGACCCCCTTTAACACCCATGACGGGCATTTCTTTTTTTTTTAAACATATTTTATTGACTTTTCTTAATTTTAACATAACAATATAAAGTAAAATGCAGTAAGTGTCCTGACAGTAGGAAGATAAATCAAAATGATAAGCATCTTACATCAAAAGTTGTAGACTCAGAATCATAGTATATAAGTATATATAAAATAGGACTCACAAGGGTCGTTACTGTGACAAGGTAATATTAACATAATCAATAATAAAATTTCCAACATAAGCAACATTTACAACGCCCTATCGCATAAGAAAACAAGAACATAAGGATTTGTTCCCTCTAGATGGTAAGAAAGTATCCCTGGGAGGATATGTTTTTCTGGTTAGGTAAGAAAGATAAATCGGTGATCATGGGGTAACTTTTAGTCTGCCCAACAAGGATATTTCAAGGATTGGATGATGCCATTTTGCCTTTGCAATGCTCTAGCCGTCTTCCAGAACTTTGTCAATGAAATCTTCCAAGACCTCCTATTCGTTTGTGTCATAGTATATCTTGACAATATATTGATCTTTTCTCCTGATCTCAAGTCTTGTCATGACCATGTGCTAAGACATTTATGGGCAAATCACCTCTATGCGAAACTGGAGAAATGTGTTTTTGAACAGACCAGTCTACGATTCCTGGGGTACATCGTCTCTGATATAGGTCTGCAAATGGACCCTGCTAAATTGTTTGCTGTTTTTCAATGTCAAGACCTGTAGGCTTCAGGCAATTCAACACTCGGGCTTTGCGAGCTATAATCTTCAATTTATTTCCTATTCTGCTGGTTCCCATACTTGTTCTTACTAACAAGAATTTAATTGCTAAACACCATCCTTCTGAAGCAGAAGAAGCTTTTCCCATCTTAAAGCTGCGTTTGCCACAGCACCAATTCTAACTCACCTGGATCCAGAGAAACCCTTCTACTTAGAGGAGAATACCTCTTCCATGCGAGCTGTTCTTACAAAAAAGACTCCTATAGGCAAGATGATTACTTGTGTTTTTTTCATCAAAAACCTTCTCCCCTGCGGATATGGTGGAAGGGTCGCTGCCTATTTCTCACAGAAGACATCTGCATACTCCTGGTAAGGAGAGGGCAAACCCAGCAGTGGAGTGGAAGACGCCAGTGGAGAAGTGATACGCATCAGGAGGGGTGCCACATGACAGCGGGCTTGGCAGTCTTGTCCCCAGCATGTAAAGTTGCCTGTTTGCCAATTGAGGACCGGAGCATGGCACTGTAGTAACAGAAGTCAAAACAGAACTGCAAAGGAGGAATGGGGTAACATGTAGAACATGATTTGCTCCTTATGCAATGCCCACTTGAAGATTCACAGGTTCAGTATAGAACAGAATGGAGTCACTCAGGCATTCACTGTTAATGGAGGAGATGACCAAAGGTTTGTCAAGACTGACCACCAGGAGTTGATACATAGAAACCAGAGATGCATCAATAAAATCCAGAATCCACAAAGTTGGGAGCTTGAAACATGACACCAGCCAAGGTGCCAAGTTGGACCAGCATGGTCAGGCATGGAGATGTAGTATTCACACTTAGAGATGCCTTTCCCACATAGCCTAGGTGTGGGTTTCACAGATGCAATGGACAGTCCGTACAGAAATGCTTAGGACTTGTGCAGTAGAGGCAAAAATTCTGCTGTCATTGACTAGATCGTTCTTGTTGTGACAGGTGGGCTCTGTCCACTTGTATCAGTTCTTCAGAAGATGCCATTGGTGGAGGCAGTGGAGGCCTTTGAAACACCAGAGCAAGACAGGGAAGATGGTGTGTTTGGGCTAGTTCACATTGCTTGCAGAGGTCCTGCTGTCTCTCAGGGAACCGGATATCAATACAGGTGGCCAGTCAGATGAGCTCATCCAGGGATGAAGCAAGGCCCTGCCAGGAGAGGGTATGTACTGCATATTGCTAAACAGTGGAGTCACCTTGACGTAGGCAGAGCAGAGAAGCCAAAGCGGAAGATGCACATCCTGGTTCCTCAAACATATTGCAGAACGATTCCAGGAAGACATGAATACACTGGTTCCCCCCAGTCCAAAGGGGTTTGTCCTAGGCCAAGTCTTCACCTGACAGAAGACTGTCTACAAACTCCACTTTTGCTCATTCGGTTGGAAACTAGCTCGCCATTATCTCCAAATGTATGGTGCACTGGCTAATGAACCCCCTGTAGACTTGAGGGCTCCCGTTGAATCTCTCTGGCAAAGGCAGATGTAGTTTGGGGATATGAGATGGCACTGGAGCCATAGACTTGCCGCATCCTGGCGGAATCCATGGCTAGATTTAACTGTAAGGACAGCTAGGATGTGGATCCTCTGACCCTCTGCAAGCAGTGGTGTTAGCCATGTCAGGGTAGCGGAGTCTAAGGTGACTCCTGGTCGTCACCAGAGTCGTCCGCAAGGTAGGTTGGACTTGTGCGGCGGGAGACACCCAGGTTGCTATCCCTGGGACTTGCTTGCGGTGACAGCCGGGGTGCAGTGTGGTACAAAATTGTCAGGCAAACTCAAAGTCAGGGACAGGCAGAAAGGTTAAGGCAGCAGGCAAACATAGTCAGTGGATAGAGGCAAGGTTCAAATACATTGCAGGACAGGAATGTAATGAAACACTTTCTCTATTGCATAGGGTACAATACATCTGGCAAGGAGTACAGGAAGTGGCCAGAGGATATAGGGTCACCACCCAGCAATAGTGAAGCAGGAGCGCTGAAAGGTGAGTATGAGAGAGCAGGGGCTCAGAGGAGTATGGAAGCAGCAGAGGAAACACTAATGCGCCCGTGGCCTGATGTTTAGGTTGCAGCGCCACTTGTTACAGTAACACCATGTTTGCAGGCCAAAAGAAACTGCTTGTGACCCCAAAAATACCATACCAACAGTTTGGAAGTGGAAACATCATATTGTAGGGCTTTTTTCAGCACACAACACTGGAAAACTTCATATAATTGATGGATGAAGGGACAAATGAACCAAGACATTCTTGATAAAACATTTGCTGCCATCACCATGATGATGAAGATGAAACTAGGGTGGACATTTAAACAATTCATAGCCATGGAAACTCTCAACTGGAATCAGAGAAAGAAAATAAAGCTGCTAGAATGGCCCACCTGACCTGACTTGAATCCAATAGAAGATCTATGGAAGAAACTGAAGTTCAGAGTTTATAAAAAAAAAACCTTCAGGATTTGATGATTGTTTCTGTGTAAGAATGGGCCAAAATCCTACCTGAGCAATGCATGCGAATAGTTTCTCCATACAGTAGGCTTTCATCACCAACAAAGGTTTTCTGCAAAGTATCAAATAAATCTCAGTAAGTGTGTTCAATACTTTTTCCCTGTGTCATTTCTCATTATTACACATAACTTATTTTATGTACATCTATGGTTCGATTACAGTGTAGTTACATAGAACGACTCATGGGAGACATCTTCTCTGATGAACTCTTCTATTTTCCTTTTCTTCTCCATCTGGTCCTGACCGCCATTGACTTCTCCTGGCCACGACCCATCTCTGCAGAATTTACAACACAAACATCCTAGACCAGGGGTGCAGCTAAAAGCTTGTGGGTCCTGGGGCAAAACTTCAGCTTGGCCTCTTTATCCCTGAAAAATGGCTGTGGACCACTAGTTTTTAACAGGTTCCCTACTAGGTGTAATGGATGTCTGTGGTGTAGTATGCAAAAATAAAAAATATTTCTACTTAAAGGAATTGTCCAATAGAAGAAAATTCATCGGAAATGGGGCCAGGAAGTAGAAAAAAACAAACAAAAAAAGAAGTTATACAGCCAAAGTGTCTGCCCCCTCTTGACCTCCTCTCTCTCCAGAAAAAAAAATGTGTGTGGTGAACAGGAAAAAAATGCAATTGTGCCTTGTCTTTTGGGTCTAGTTGTGACATGTTATCTGTATTTCACCAGCCTGTACAAGAGCCAAAGAATACCACCACATGATCATCGCATGTCACAACTATATATTGACTATACCACCATAATGTTACTGACCAAACCAGTATACCAAAACCAGGTGACATCTTCACTGCTAAGTCCTTCATTTTCCCTTTTCTTCTTCATCTGGACCTGAATGCCATGACGACTTTTCCTGTCACAACTTGTCCCTGCAGAATTTACCACACAAACATGTAAGAGTCTTCACTTTTCCAGCACTTCCCTCCTCATCCCTAGCATCCCTTATGGTAATAATGTCCCCTTTGGTACCCCACACATTAACTGCATCCCAACCAGTAAAAGTGCCCCCGGTCGATTATATGGCCTCAATTTGTGCCACCAGTAAGTAGGTACACATTACAAATTAGGCAGGCAGATAGGTAGACATTCCTTTTAGATAGACCATCAAAATTAGTCAGAGAAGTGGCAGACTTTTCCTGTGAAGTAGGTAAAGTCCCCCTTCAGTACACACGCATGTAAGCTACTATTAGGTAGGTAAGCCCCCATTAGGTCTAGGTATCATTACACATAGGCAGGAATATAGGTAGGCCCCCCTGAGGTCATTATACAGGCCCCTTAGTAAGTAGGTAAGTATTTAGACCTCCCACAGTAGGTAGTTATATAGGTACCCTCAGAATGTAGATAAATAGACCTCCTCAGTATATAGTCGCCCATTAGATAGCCCTTCAGTGGGTATATAGGAACCTTCAGTAGATAGGTATGTATATAGACCCCCTCAGTAGGTAGCTCTGTAAACCCTCTTAGTATATACTGTAGGTTTGTATATATTGTCATCTGCCAAAAACTGTAATCAAAAGTGATCAAAATGTTGCATGATTCCCAAAATGGTACCAACAAAAACTGAATTTAGCCAATAAAAAAAACTTTATTCAGGTCCATAAACGTAAAAGTAAAAAAGTTATCGGTTGCAAAAGAAAGTGCTGCAACTGAAGTAAGAACTAAGGGCGACATGTATGATTTATGGCGCTTAGACACCAATTTTTCTGCGCATAAGAATAGTGTAAAATGCGCCTGACTTATGAACCCAGTCTACTACGGGTTATAATTCAGGGGCATTCTAGCACAGAAATTACAATTCTGGCTCAGGTAATCCACTTTTAAAGTGGATTACCTGTTCCAGCAGTAATGCACCTGGAATTGCCATACTGAAGCTATAAATATATATCCTCGTAGGGTTCTAGTGCATCCCGACTCCCGTAATCAGACATATTACAAAGTGCCTCGGGCGCTCTGTAATGCTCCTGATATTGGTGTACGGGCGATTTAAAAAATTTAACGAATGGGGCTCCACTAGATGTCAAGCTGAAAAGATGTCAATGGTGATGAGCAGCTCACCTTTGGTTTGAGCCAGTTGGAGGAGACACAATGAAGGCTAGACTCCACGCCCCAATATAAGTAGATGCAAGGAAGAAACCAGCTCCCAATCCAAATTATGGCAGTATAATTTCAGTATGGTTTCTTCCTTGCATCTACTTAATTACATAAGTACAAGTTCAGTATCACTGGAATAACTACGACCTGCAAAAAGTGAAAATGGACAAATTGTGCCCACGGTGGCAATATTCTGTGTGGCCTCCATTATTATCCAGCACTGCCTGAACTCTCTTGGGCATGGATTTCACTAAAGTTTCACAGGTTGCAGCCACTGGAATCCTCTTCCACTCCTCCATGACGACATCACAGAGCTGGTGGATGTTAGAGACCTTGCTCTACTCCATCTTCCAAATCTCAACATACTCAATGTAGATACCATGTTGGACTTCCAGTGACCAGTATAAGAGAGTTTGAGAGCAATAACACCACATTTAACACACCTGTTTCCCCATTCATACCTGAGACCTTGTAACACTAACGAGTCACATAACACTATGGAGGGAAAATGGAAAATTAAGCACAATTTGTCCATTTTCACTTAGTGGTGTATTCACTTTTGTTGATAGTGATTAAGACATTGATGGTTGTGTGTTGTTATTTTGAGGGCACACCACATTTACACTGTTATACAATCTATACACTAACTACTTTACATTGTATACAATGAGTGTCATATCTTCAGTGTTGTCCATAAAAAGATATAATACAATATTTAGGCTAGGTTCACACGGCTTAACTGCGGGACGTAATTACGTCCCACAATTACGCCGTGTGGCCGGGGGCGGGTGGGAGCGGGGGGCCGGCACTTCGCCGGCCCATAGACAATCACTGCTAGCGGCGCGTTTACGCCGCTAGAAAGTGACATGTCAATTATCTCCCTGCCCGGCGGATTCGCAGGGCGGGTAGAGGAGACGTAGTCCATAGTTCTCTATGAGAACTGTGGAGTACCGTAGTTACGGGGACGGATTCAGCCCGTAATTGGTGCACATCGGCGCGTAATTACGGACTGAATTACATCCCGCAGATGGCCGTGTGAACATGGCCTTACAAAAATGTGAGGGATGTACTCACGATTGTGAGATACTGTATATGGAAAAATAAAAAAGTCATGGCTCTTGAGGGCAACGAGGAAAAAGGTCAGGTAAAGGGGTATGGAGGGGCCCACACAGTCTTCATGGTTTTTGCACAGTCCTTGTTTTCACTGTTTTCCATATCTAGAAGTTCCAACGGATGCATTCATTTTCTAGTAAGGGATGCAAGAAAATTTCCAGATATCTCTAGAGGTACAGTTAAAACAGATCTGTCGTCGCAATGTGCTGTTCTACTATTTACGGGGCCGCTAGGCTATTATACTAAACTGTACAAAGAAATCTATGCAGTTTTTGTTATTTGCCACTTAACTGCATACAGTGGATTCATAATTACCGAATGTATAGAAAGGGTGCTGCCCCACTTCTTTCCGCTTTCCTCAACATGATTGACAGCTGTTGTGTATAGAAGCTAAATCCCATTAATTCACAGAAAAGCTCCCCTAACATGCAGTATAAAAAACCACTTACACTATCATTAAAGGAACATGGCCTGAGGTTTGGTGTAGGAGTGGGCAAACTTTTTCAGTATGGAATCTACTTTGTTAGGTGTGTGATTAGGACATAAACTTTAGGAACAGGTACACGTGACATGTGGGGAATGCTTCTGTAAATGTCTTATCTGATCAAAACATACCCTAATAAATCTGATGCTGTTTATGTCACTCTCATACCGTTTAGTAATTTTCAGGACATAAATGGTATTTTTTTTCTTTGATTGTGTGTGTCTATGTTATTTTACCTATACTGTAGATTCAAATAGTCAACTAATATGATACAGGTCTACAACAGTAATATTCCTCAGCCATAAGAAACCACCCAGGATGAAAGAACAACTTAAAGGGGTTTTGCCACAATCTCATTTCATACCTCCTGCATCCAGCTCTTCAGCTCTGTGTGCTCAAAAGGGGGCGTGTATGATTTGTTTGAATTGCATATCATGTGACCCAGCAGGCTGACATCACAAGGCCTTTTCTCTCTCTAGTCACAGAAAGGTCTGTTTATGTATAGAATTGTAAGTAGCTACACTGTAGCTCAGAGGTAACATTTTTGCTTTACAGCACAAGGGTCCTTGATTCAAATCCCTGCAGGAACTTAACCTGTGGATTTCTTTTTCCTCTTTATCAATACACATACCTGATTGAGGTCTCTTTTTTTTATTAGCACTGTTTGACTTATTACTAACTAGTCCAAATGACAGTAGAATGGCAGCACCCGGGGTTTGAACACTCAGTAGCTGCCTGAGAGGAGAGGTGATGTCTGAGCATGTGCGACCAGGGCTGAGTAGCTCTCGTCCCTGGTCATATCCACTGGAGATGAGCTGTAAACAATGGATCACTAAAGGAGCAGCTAAAACAAAAACAGACCATAATTTTTAATAATGGTGAATGGTGAAAATGTTTATTATTTAATTTTCAAACTTCCCACGTCAATTTTACTTCATGGCAAAACCCCTTTAAAGAGACCCTGTCAGGTGCTTTATGCTGCCATGTCTGACAGCAAGATATGACAGAGGGAGAGAAGATGTATAGGTTTATAGGATTTGATTCTAAATTTCTGAGGAAAAAGCAGAGAAAATCCTAAAAGTGAAACTTAAACTACTGCTGAGTACTGCTTTGTATGCACATTGATACAGGGAAAGCTGTCAATCTCTGTATGTGGGCAGGGTAGACAGGACTTTCACGGTCTCCAAAAGAGTCCTGTCAGGACTTTCTCTGCTTTTTAGGCCGGGCTCAAATAGTGTATTGTGGCGCACACAGGTACTAGCCACAATGCTCATTTGTTATGCTGTTAAAATTACGGGCTTGCAAGCTCATAATTTCAACATCACAAATGTCGCACAATATCGGCCTCTTAAACTTTATAACTGGATGGCACGTATACGCCTGATAGATATGTCAATTCATTTCTGACGTGCACTAAATTACGAGCGTAAAATATGCTGCGTGTGTTTGATAGCTATTTTTTACATTGAAGTAGTCTATGCCATGTGTTTTGTACATTGTGGCATATTTCGGCACATATTTTGTTACGGCCAAAATACACGCAAAAATATGTTCCAAATGATGCAGTGTGAAAACCTCTTACTCAGAAATCCTACTTCAAATCATAAAAAGTTATATATCACAGAGCTGCTCGCAGATAAGGTAGTATACGCCACATAGGTTGCCTTGTTCCAGCATTGCTGCCACTCTCAATAGTCGTTGTTCAGGTGACCCTACAGCTATTCTCAGGCCACTGTGGTCTCTTCCCATATACAGCTGAAACCAGAAGTTTACGTAAACTATATAAAAAGACACATATACATGTTTTTCTCACTATCTGACAGGAAATCAGAATAAACCTTACCCGTTTTATGTCAAATTGCCAAACTTATTTATATTTGCCAAATGCCAGAACAATGAGAGAGAATTTTTCTAGTCATTTTTATTATGTTCAGCAAAGTCAATAGTTTACATACAATAGGATTGCTATGCCTTTAAACAATTTGGGACAGCCCATATGATGATGTCATGTCTTTGAAAGCTTCTGATGGATGTGTATGTATTTTAGTGCACATCAGAAACACACGGCTTCTGTGTGTAACATCATGGAAAAGTCTAAAGAAATCAGCCAAGATATCAGGAAAAGAATTGTGGACTTGCAGAAGTCTTGATCATCCTTGGGTACAATTTCCATATACTTGAAGGTGCCTTATTCATCTGTACAAGCAATTAAACGCAAGTACAAACAAGAGGGGAATGTCCAGCCATCATACCGCTCAGGTAGGAGACGGGTCCTGTGTCTCAGAGATGAACGAGCTTTGGTCCAACATGTGCATATCAACCAAAGAACAAAAGTGAAGATGCTGGCGGAAGCTGGTAAGATTGTGTCATTAACCACAGTGAAAAGAGTACTGTATCAATATGTGTTGAAAGGTTACTCTGCCAGGAAGAAGCCATTTCTCCAAAAGAAACATGTAAAAGTCAGAGTAATGTTTGCAAATGCACACAGGAACATTTTTGAAGTCATGTCCTGTGGTCTGACAAAACTAAAATTTAACTGTTTGGCCATAATGACCATTGTTATGTTTGAAGGAAAAAGGGAGAAGCTTGGCAGCCTAAGAACGCCATCCAAACTGTGGAACACAGGGGTGGCAGAATCATGTTGTTTGGTGGTTTTGCTGAAGGAGGGACTGGTGCACTTCACAAAATAGATGGCATCATGAGGAAAGAAGATTATGTGTCAATGCTGAAGCAACATCTCAATACATCAGACAGGAAGTTAGAGATTGGGAGGAAATGGGTCTTCCAAATGGACAATGACCCAAAGTATACTGCCAAAATGTTTAGAAAGGGGCTTAAAGGGATTGTATCGCTACAAAGATCATGTCTCAGATTATGGGGACAGTAAAAATAAGCACTTTTGTAATTGGGTTGCATTACCTCAGTCACTTGGTTTAGCAGATATGAGCTTTTCTATGCATCTGTGTTCTATTTCTGCTACTGCTGCTGGTCGGAGCACGCCCCCTGGCCTATCCCGCCCCTAGACACGCCAACTGCACTGTGATTGGCTGGCTGACATTTATTTCAGCCTGTTGGGATACGCCCCCAGACAGGAAACACACCAGACACGCCCCCTGCACTGTGATTGGCTGCCTGCACACTCTGTGTTTACTCCCCTCTGAGCTGTTAAAATCGATAGTGAAACCAAGGGCTGCTGGCTGTATACTCATCTCCCAGCTCTAGGTGAAGGATCTGGGAAAATTACTGCCTGTTTAAGTCACAGATCCCCTCATATAACAGAGTCTTATACAGGCTCCTACCTGGGGGAGAGGAGGGAGGGAGGGCAGTGTGCATTGCTCCATATAACACAGTAAGACAGACTGCTGTCTGGTAACTGTGGGGGAGTGTACATTCCTCACACGTGTTTCATCAGTTCAGGCTGAGTGTATAACTGCTTATAGCAGAGAAAGGAGCTTGTGGAGTCAGCCTGAAGCTCTACAGACACATGAGCAGCATGCAGGAGGCTTTATAGCTGTCCTCTGCAGACATCCTTCTGCTTCCACTGCACAGTCAGAATGATGATGTCACAGGTCTTCAGTGAGGGGAGACACGCCTCCTGGGAGGGGAGACACGCCTCCTGGGAGGAGAGACTCGCCCCTGGATTTCTAATTCAATCTCAGAGAATTAGCTGAACAGCATGAACAGTTCAAACGATAAAACCCTTTTAAGGACAACCAAGTCAATGTTTTGGAGTGGCCATCACAAAGCCCTAGCTCAATTCTATTGGAAATTGATGGGCAAAGCTGAAAAGGCAGGTGCGAGCAAGGTGACCTACAAACATGGCTCAGTCACAGTTCTGTCTGGAGGAATGGGCCAAAATTTCTACCAACTATTGTGAGAAGCTTGTGGAAGGAGATCCAAAATGTTTGACCCAAGTCATACAGTTTAAGGACAATGCTACCAAATACTAATGAAATGTATGTAAACTTTTGACTTTGCAGGAAGTAATAAAAATGCCTTAAAATCTCTCTCTCTTATTATTCTGGCACACGGCAAATATAAATAATTTTGGTTCCTAATTGATCTAAAATGGGTAAGGTTTATTCTAATGTTATGTCAGATAGTGAGGGAAAAAATGCATATGTGGGTTTTTATGTAGTGTATGTAAACTTCTGGTTTAACTGAAATCGTCAAGAATAGTTATACAAAGGTACCCCCCATAGGTCTTTTTCTGACCTTAAAAGAATAATAATAAAAAAACACAAAAAGAAATAAAACATAAATTAACAAAAGCCTGACAGCCCAAATCGTAACTCTTATTCATGCCTCCAATTACCCTAAAACTTGATATCACATTTATATAAATGTCTATGACAAAAAAGGGACTCAACTACAAAACTTATGTTAATGCTATTGCTGTTAAAAAATTAAGAAAAATTTAAAAATGTGATTTTTTTTTTTTTTTTTACCCTTTTCCGTCATATCATAAAATCTAAGGGACACATGTATGAACCTGTTTAGGTGTAAAACTCACTCTTTTGCCCATAGGTTACTATGAGCAAAAAAGTGAGTTTTACACCTAAACTAGTTCATAAATGTGGCCCCTAATATCTAAATAACATAAAAATAAAGTATAATGCATGGCAGAAAAAAAGGCAAAAAAATTTGAAGACTATCCAAGTGCAATAAACTATATGTGAAAAAAAATGCGTCTGGTCAGAAAGAGGGGGAAGAAGGGAGTAAATTACCTGTTCAGGAACTGGTTAACTTCCACATGTAAAGATAGAAATGTTAAACAATATATGTTAATTTTGTGCAAAAAAAGTACAGATTTGATAAATATAATTAGAAATATATTTTGGTCATATCGAACATTATTTTCTGATTTTAGTTGTGGCCTTCTTATTTTAGAGGAAGGTAAATTTAGAATGGTTATAAAGCAGGCATTATGATCTCACATCTTCCAGGCTCTCTCCAGTTGATTATCGAGTGGCAGAGCTGTGCAACCAATTCTTCACATGCACATGTTGGAGCCACGGTTTTATGCTTTCAGAGATTGATGCTATAGGCTGATTAACGCGGCCTGAGGGAGCAGAAAGGGAAAGAAACTGTCCTATCTGTCCTATTGCTCACTGCCAGTCAGAGAGATGGGCTCGAGAAATATATGTGGATTTCTGGCAATAAGGAGTAATGTGGAGAGGAGATTAATTGCCATGGTTTCCAATCAAACCCCTATCAAGATAAAATATTTGTGGGAGCAGAGTTCAGTGTTTAGATAGGAAATAGTCTTGTTTCTCCAGTGCTTAACAGTTTGATAAAAAGCAAATATCAGTGTTGAGCAATTTAAGCTAAATTGTACTGTTTAAGGCATAACCGGGAGCTGTCATCCTGTGTGTTTAACAAATTCAGAAACATCAGGCGCCGAAGCAGAAGGTCCCTGGGAATTAGATTTGTTGGTGAAAAAAAAAAGTTTTTCCTAAAAAAGGTTTTGTCCCCAACTGTAGTATGTGCAAATCCTTTGCCTGAAGCGCACATATATTGTTCCCTATAAACACACTCAACCTTTTGATCTTTTTATGGTTTTCTGTTCCTTTTGTAAAACTAAACTTGGTAATGATGTATTGTAAACTGCAAAACATTTTTTACTATAAAATTACAAGAGTATGTTCACACACTTATAATTGTCTCGCCCTATAGGGTTTTTTTTCTGTTTTTTGTAAAATGACCCCTTGTAACTTTTAAAAAGGTAACAACCCATAAAGGAAGTGATCGATTACACCATGGCCTCATGCACATACTTCCGCAATATGCAGGCGGCTATATGGTGGCACATTGTCTACTGTACTACAGAGCACTGGTTCCATCTCTCCCATACAATACCTAGTCACATTGAATGGAATGGGAAAAACCATTTTAAAATTTCTGTCTTTATGCTGGACACACCCGATATTTCGTTTTTACTTTGATATAACCTAATAGTACTCTGACACTTCCTGTTCTGTAGAGATCACTTCTTATGATCATCACAGGCAGGGTTACACTTAAAGGTGGTACCAATGCCTATAGATAACACAGGATCCGCATTTACAATAGGATAGTTGCAGTACTCTCTTCACTCCTTGTACTTTGACTTCTTTCCAGGTTAAAAAGCATGCCTAGAAAAACCCCGTAGAATCAAGGGTCCCCCTCCTGTTCACATTATCCTAGGGCCCCTGAAGGCTTAAAAACATCTCTTAAAAGTTGTTTGAAGCAGCTCAGACCCCCAAAAACTATCGAAAAACAGAATTTCAAAACCTACAAAAAAAAACAAAGATACCAACCAAAAATAGAGAGAAAAGCACTAAAATAATGTATCAGGTCTCAGGTCCACACATCAAATAAATATCCTATAAAGCTACTATGTGCAAGACCCACAAAGCAATATATTTAAACACAAACTATAAAAAATATACTTTTTGATAATGTGATATTAAAAATATAAAACTATTTATTCAAACAAAACGAAAAACAGCTTAGAAGAAAAGAATATGTTTCAGTAATTGGTAACAAACAACATATTTTTGATAGATCCCCTTTAAAGGGTCTTATAAGTAGTATAATTACTACCTAATATCTTGTGTCATTGTCAATCTGTAAATATAGATGGAGCCCCATTAAGTGGAAAAAAGGTCCTTTAAAATTTTATACTTTAACACGAAATTTCTCTTTTTTTGGGGGGAGAAGATCAAAAAAGTGATAAAAAATTTTCCACCCACTGTATTTTTTTCTACTCAATAGACAGTCCAAATTCTCTGAAATTGTTTTCAAAGTGGATTTGTGTAGTGATAGTTGTAACGGGTATGGTGGATTCGCTGGACACCGCAGCGTTATTAAGCCCGCAAGGGACCGGAAATTAAGTGCCCCCGGTTTTCACCAAGCCGCCCCAAAAGCGGGAGGGTTTGCTGCGGCGTGAGGGTTCCAGGCTTACCCCTGACATGACTTTTCTTGCGATGGCGGCCCGGGGTGGGCGGGGACAGAAACAAAAACCCGAGGGGGTAGTCGGGGGCAGGCAGAAGGTCAGGGAGGGGCAGAGGTTCGTGATCAAAAATCAGGGCAGAAGGGCAGGGCGCGCAAAAGGCAAGGTAGGGACGTACGGAAAAGGACTGGTACACGGTAACAACAGGACGCGAACTCTCAGCTTGTAAACGCACACCCCAAGAAGGCAAGTGGGGGGGGCGTTCCCCTTAAAAAAACCAGCGCACCAATAACCAATTACTGGGGGGCCGGCCCTTTAAAAATCCGACCGCCCCTGCATGCCCGCGTCAGGGCATGGGAACGCCGGGGCCGGAACAGACAGGGGGCAGCATTCACCGAGCGTGGGTGGTAATGCCCGGGACTGGGGGGGGGGGATGGCGCGGGTACCCGCAGCACCCGCGCCCGGGACCCCGCGGGCAGGGGGAGGCCGCGGGGGGCCCGCAGTGCCCGCGGCCCCCCATGAAAAGTGTATGTTTTTAATCCCAGCATGTCACTCCACTACTGACATGGAGCATAGAATAAAGTCATCTAGGACAGAATAGTGTAGAACAGCGGTCCCCAACCATTTTTCCACCAGGGACCGGTTTGAGGCACGACAATTTTTCCACTGCCCAGTGGGGGCGGGGTTATGGAGGAGGTGTGATGTTAAGAATCACACACACACACACAAAAAAACCCAATAAAGTGTATACATGTGTCATTTAGGGATATCGTATGGGGTACCAGTATTTTATAAACTGGAGACTGATTGTCAGCTCTGTGGGTCAGAATTATACATGTATATAATATACATATGTAATAAGCTCGATCATTATAGAGATATATGCCCCCTGTAATAATAAATAATACATAGCTGCCCCAGTAGTGATAGTGATACATAGATAGCTGCCCCAGTAGTGATAGTGATACATAGATAGCTGCCCCAGTAGTAGTAATGATAGATAGCTGCCCCCAGTAGTAGTAATATCAGTGGCACACTAAAAACTAAGTGAAACATCAAGGTATATAGGAATATTGGAAATGCATTACTGCTAAGGAAAATATGAAAAACCTGGGACTCTTAGTTTACAGTTTTGATCAAAGATTGTATTAAGCTCACCTCCCAATAGCGTCAAGGGGATCCCAGCACAGGTGAGTCCCTAACACTGAACATGTTACCTCACTAGGAGTCCATTCAGACTACAACATCTCAGGGAGTGATAGGAACCTGCTACTGAATTATCCTGCACCAGTTTAAAAGAGGTAGGAGGAGTGCAGGTTCCTATCACTCCCTGAGATGTTGTAGTCTGAATGGACTCCTAGTGAGGTAACATGTTCAGTGTTAGGGACTCACCTGTGCTGGGATCCCCTTGACCTATTGGGAGGTGAGCTAATACAATCTTTGATCAAAAACTGTAAACTAAGAGTCCCAGGTTTTGCATATTTTTCCTTAGCAGTAATGCATTTCCAATATGCCTATATACCTTCATGTTTCACTTAGTTTTTAGTGTGCCACTGATATTTGTATTAGATGTATGCTATTGCCTTTTCAGTGTTTACGTTTTTCAAAATATATGGATGTGCACAGCCTAATTGATTTTTTTCCCAGTAGTAGTAATGATTGATAGCTGCCCCCAGTAGTAGTAATGATAAATAGCTGCCCCCAGTAGTAGTAATGATACATAGCTGCCCCCAGGAGTAGAAAAGGGAACTCTGCCCCAAAAGGTAATGAAAATTTGTCCCCCAGTAGTAAATATCATAGCTACCCCCAGATAGTAAATGATAGATAGCTGCCCCCGTAGTAGAAAATGATTCATACTGCCCCCATAGTAGTAATGTACAAGTGCCCCCATAGTAGTAATATACATAGCTACCCCCCCCAGTAGTAGTATGATCATAGCTACCCCCAGAGTAGAAAATGTACATACTACCCCCAAGTAGTATTAATGATAGATAGCTGCCCCAAAGTAGTAGAAAAAATTTTTTCTAGTTCCCCCAGTAGTAGAAAAGAACATATTTCCCCCCAGATAGTAATGAACAAAGCTGATCCAGAGGCAGGGGGGAAATAAAAAAAAAAAAAAAAGAAGTAGTCCTAACCTTTCCCCGGTCGGCCAGCTCCTCCTCCCGCAGCCGACATCCCCCGACAGCGGGGGGGGTGTGACGTCCCCGTGATACACTCCCTCGCCGCCATCGCTGTAGAGGGGAGCTCAGTGAGCGCCGCTTTCACAGCGATAGGAAAGCAAAAGGGGCGGTAATGCCCCGCTCCGTTTTCTCTGTAATCAGCCCACGCTGACCAGCTGTAGGTCTTTGGGGGCCGGGGATTACAGCGGCCGGGCGCAGAAAAATGCCGAGCCCGGGACAAAGTTCCCGGGGCCCGGCATCTGTGTCCCCCCCCGGCCCCGCGGCCCGGGCAGGGATGCGCTAAGGCCGGTGCGGTCCGGGGCCCCGGGGGTTGGAGACCCCTGGTGTAGAACATTCTGAGCATGTTTAAAAGTATATTTTATCAAAGGGGTGTTCCCACCATAGACTTTGGTATCATATTGATACATTATAAAATTTTTTATAGGGGGTCCCCCTCTGGCCCTGCATTATTTGGGGAAGGGCCCCTAAAGCGAAAAACGCGACCAAGATCGGTTGGTTTTACACGGTCTCCATTCTTTTGTAGGGGAAATCCATACAACAAAATGGGAGTCGTTTGCAAGCTCCGCTCTCCATTATGCTCAATAACTTTTCAGGGGCCCATTCCTGAGATACAGTATGTGTGGGTCCCATTGGTGATAGCTTATCCTAGCACTAAAACTTAAAAAGGATGGTGCAGTAACTTCAAGGCTACATGGAAGTCTGAGGTCTTACCTTGTCCAACCTAGAACTGGGCAAGTTTGAAGTAGGCTAGAATATCCTCGTAATTTGACATGGTCAATTTTTTTCAGGACACCAGGATGCACTACAGGAAAAAGGCAACCCTGAGTGATATCATTCATGTGGATGGTACTTTGACACATACCACCTACTTATGGAGGGACCACTTCACGATTTATTAGAACTACAGAAATGCTGCTAGCATCTTGGACACCTTTGAAGTCTATGGCTTAGTGGGTTGTAGCTGTTTTTGGAAGCTGCTCTGATGCTGTTCCAGAAGCTGGACCTGTATCTTTTAGACTTTTTCTGCCATCATTCTACAAGATTGGAATATCTCTTTAAGGGAACAAAGTAAAAGGAAGCAAAAAAAAAAAAATAAATCAGTCTGCCCAAAAGGACAAAAATGGTCTGATCCTTTGGGAGTTACGTAACAATGATAGAACACTACCGATCACGTTTATGTGTTTTATGCCTGAAAAGCTAAAACTACTTACTATGTTGTAGTGATGTATAATAAAAGTAATGACTATGTTGTCTTAGTATACACAACCACATAGGTACAAAGCTGACTGAACGCATATTATGTACAGTTCTGTACCATAGATCTGCTACATCTTTTAAATTAAGCCTGCTCCATCTGAAAGACTTTGTCGACAGTGAGATGATTGTCCTGAAATTCATACTTAATTGTCGTAATTTATACTTATTTCAGGGTTAATTATTTTATTCAGAAAGAGAAAAGTGATGAGCATAATTTGTTTTCTACAAGCTCCCATAGAAAACAGCTTATGAAAATAATGTGTTTACTAAGACAATGACAAAACAGCATAAAATACATTTTAAAAAATGCATAAGAAGTACACAGATCACGCTACCGTACTGACATGGGGGTATACACATCATTTAGTAAGAAAACCACATATAAGGGGACATGTGTGAACAGGGCTGCGGCAGAAGTCTGGCGTATTTTCAGCCAGACATCAGGTGCAGCCCCATTCCCATTAGTGAAAAGCCTCCCAAACGCCATTATCAGGCGCATTATAGAGCGTCTGATTTTGGGGGGCGTGCAGAAGGTGGGGCGTACTAGAACTGTACGAAGCTATAAATCTATAGCTTCGCTACGGCAATTCTAGGTGCATTACATCTGGAACAGGGAAACAAAGTGAGCCAGAAATGTCATGTTAGAGCTAGAATGCGCATGATTTATGACCCTCAGTAGACCGGGTTCATAAATAAGGCATGTTCTATGCTATTATAATGTGCATGAAAGTTGGCGTTTAAATGCTAAATTTCATACATGTGACCCACAGTGTATAATTAGAGATGGGCGAATTTCCCGAAATTCGTTTCGTTCACTTCGCCGAATTTCTCGGCAAAAAATAACTTCGTTCCGAATTACTTTGGCACGAATCACGTTAAAAAACAGCTATTTCCAGGCTGCACAGAGCCTGCAGGGTGCTGTAGAACGTTGTGCCATGCTTAAATATTCAGAGGGAGCTTGGTTTGGTCTTCATACAATGTTGTGTTTTAGTATGACACGCAGATGACTGCCGCCGCTCTTAGAATCACTTCACTATAAAATTCCCTGGGCACTTAAGAGGGCAAAACTGACCAAAAAACTGAAGCGGGAATGTTGCCTGATAAAGTCATGCCAGAGAAAGCTGGAAAAAAACAAGCTGAGAGCTCAGGTGGCAACATTAGTGACAGAGTGTGGAGGTGACGGCGGCAGCCACAGCAGCATGAGGTCAGGCAGTGGCACAATGACATTCTGGAGGTGGCAAAAACAGGAATAGGTCACAGAGTGGCACAATGACACAGTGTGGAGGTCACGGCAGCAGCAGCATGAGGTCAGACAGTGGCACATTGACAGAGTGTGTAGGTCACAGCAGCAGCCACAGCAGCAGCATGAGGTCAGACAGTGGCACAATGACACAGTGTGTAGGTCACAGCAGCAGCCACAGCAGCAGCATGAGGTCAGACAGTGGCACAATGACAGAGTGTGTAGGTCACAGCAGCAGCCACAGCAGCAGCATGAGGTCAGATAGTGGCACAATGACACACTGTGTAGGTCAAGGCAGCAGCCACAGCAGCAGCATGACCCTGGGCAACCCCGATGGCTACGTTAATACCACCAACAACTTACCTCCTTCATACCTCGCCTTCCACCCAGACCCACTGCTTGTGACCCTTACCCAATAAATCACGGACAACCAATTGGATAAATTGGCCACAGCAGCCGTTTTATTAACAAATACAAACATAAATAACATTTTCATAAATACTTATAACCAACATTCCACAAGTACCTAACGGTACCATGATAAATTCTTATAACCATCTTTCACTCCCCAGCTAACTGTCCACCAGTTAGCTCCAACCCCCAAGCAACCATAGACCAACTCAGCCATTGGTCAACCAATACCAACCAGGAGGGGCAGAGGTCCTAGGAGCCAAAATCCGACCTGGCGCCAAAATCCCCCCGAAGGGAAACCACACAACCCCCAGCCGCATTCCAATGGCTCGGAGGTCCAAAGCCATACATGATGGCTCACCCCAATTTGCTCTCCCAGGGTACCAGCCTGGAAGAGCCCCCCACCTTCGCCAGGTCGTGTCCACCTTTGCCACACCCCCGAGGGTAGCACAACCCCGAATGACCCCCCCAGGCAATCTCCTCCTCCAACTCCCAGAACCCCTGCCGCCTAACCAGGGCCGGGACAAGGCATTTTGGTGCCCTAGGCGAGTACAGCCAATGGCGCCCCCCTCCCTCGCTCCCCAAAAATGCCCCCCCCACCCCAATTCCTCTCACCCCTGCGCCGGGTCCTGTCACTAATTTTCTGCGTATCCCACATAGCCCGTCCATCTCCTCAGCAGCCCACTGCACAATGGAAATCACCCTGACATATTTTCTTTTTCAAAATCGCTCCCCTCAGTATGACAGTGTAATACCCCTAAATAACATTCACCGAATAATCCACCGATACATGGAGCAAATCTACCAGACGAATGATTGTTACTAAAAATACTCCTACAAAACCAAGACCCAACACTATTCCTACCTAAGGATCAAATAATCCTGCCAGACCCTGACCAAACACAACCCCCACATGTGACTATCAGCTGTACACAGGCTCTGATTACATATACCACCGCCATACAGTGACCAGATAGTGGTAGATACTAGTTGTATGAGACGCTCTGCAGAAATCTAAGTGATTACACTGCAGTTACATTTAGTGACTCACAGGAACGTCTTTTCTGATTAGCGTCGTTCACTTTCCTTTTCTTCTCCATCCGGTCCACACCTTCATGCTGATTGCTCCCGGCCAATACTCGTCCCCTGCAGATTTGGACACAAGATATTTTAGAATCCTAAACATTTCCAGCAACTCCTTAATTATAGGTATATAGTCCCCTCAGTTAGACAGGTATATAGACATAGGGTCACTCTCAGGCACATATATAGATATAGGGACACTCTCAGGCAGGTTATATAGCTATAGGGGTTCAGGCAGGTATATAGGGGCACACAAGCAGGTATATAGCTATAGGGGCTCAGGCATGTAAATAGCTAGGGGCTACAGGCGGGTTTAAAAGGGCCTACAGGCAGGCATATGGGGGCCACAGCAGGTTTAAATAGGGGCCACAGCAGGCTTATAGGGGCTACAGGCAGGCATATGGGGCCACAGGCAGGCAATGGGGTCACAGGCAGGCTTATGGGGGCCAAAGGCAGCTTATAGAGGCACGGGCGGGCTTATAGGGCTACAGGCAGGCGTATGGGGCCACAGGCAGTTAATAGGGGCCACAGGCAGGCTTATAGGGCCACAGGAGGCTTAAGGGGCACAGGTAGGCTTATAGGGCCACAGGCAGGCAATGGGCCACAGGCAGGCATATGGGCCACAGGCAGGCTTAAGGGGCTACAGGCAGGCTTATGGGGCTACAGCAGGCGTATGGGGGCCACAGGCGGCTTATAGGGGCTACAGGCAGGCTTATAGGCCACGGGCAGGCTTATGGGGCCCACATGAAGGCGTAGGGGGGCCACAGGCAGCGTATGGGGGCCACAGGCTGGCTTATAGGGGCTACAGTCCGGGCTTATAGGGCCACAGCAGGCATATGGGGGCCACGGGCAGGCTTATAGGGCTACAGGCAGGCTTATAGGGGCTACGGGCAGGCTTATAGGGCCACAGGCAGGCATATGGGGCCACAGGCAGGCTTATGGGGGCCCACAGCAGGCTATAGGGCTACAGGCAGGCTTTTTAGGGCTACAGGCGGGGTGTATGGGGCCACAGGCAGTTAATAGGGGCCACAGGCAGGCTTATAGGGCCAAAGGCAGGAAATATGGGGGCCGCAGGCAGGATATAGGGCTACAGGCAGGCATATAGGGGCTACAGGCGGGCTTATAGGGGGTACAGGCAGGCATATAGGGGCTACAGGCAGGCTTATAGGGCTACAGGCAGGCTTATAGGGCCAACAGCAGGCATATAGGGGCTACAGGCAGGCCATATAGGGGCTACGGGCGAAAAGGGGCAAGGCATTATGGGGGCCACAGGCAGCATAATAGGGGCTACAGGCAGGCTTATAGGGGCTACAGGCAGGCTTATAGGGGCCACAGGCAAGCATATAGGGGCTACAGGCAGGCATTTGGGGGCCACAGGCAGGCATATAGGGGCTACAGGCAGGCTTATAGGGCCACAGGAAGGCATATAAGGGGCTACAGGCAGGCATATGGGGGCCACAGGCGGGCTTATAGGGGCTACAGGCAGGTAAAAACAACAACATTCATACTTACCTGCTTCCCGGGCGCGCGCTCCTCTTCAGGCCCCGCCTCCAGTGCCGGGACGCTCCTCCGGCAGCTCCTCGGGCGACGGCCTGTGACACGCAAATGCGCCCGAGGAGAGGCAGCGTCGCGATGACAATCACTTCATCGTGACGCCTGCCAGCTGAGCGCCGCAGGGAAACCCCGGGGCGGGTCCTCAGCGCTATGAGACCCGGCGGCCCCGCTGTGCGGCCCGCGGCTCACCGGAGGTTTCCAAAGCTATCCTCCGGGGAGCGGGCCCGACACTGTCTGCATAGCAGGAGCGCTCCCCTCAATGCTCTGCAGAAGCGTCACAGAGACCGCCGGCGCTTCAGGCCCATGGCAGCGGCCTGGAGCCCGGTGAGGGTCGGGGCCCTGCCTGCGCCCCTTAGGAATAGGCAGAGGTAGGCGCCCTAGGCGGTCGCCTACCTTGGCCTACCCGTCGTCCCGGCCCTGCGCCTAACGACCGCCATGACAGCGAAAAAACCCCCATACACCATAACGCTATCATAACCACCAGGGAGGGCGGGTGGGATTCCTGCCTCGTGCCGCGCCAACTGCTCACTGGGCGGAAGGGGCAGGGCTAAGCCCTTCGCCTCTCCGCGTCACTATCTTCCTCCCCTCACCAACAGGGCGCGATGACGCTGCACCCCAGCGTGCCGGGTCATGGCCGCGTCTCCCCTATGGGGGTGGGGGCCGGTCCGTCGCGCTTCTTGACCCTGGGCAACCCTGATGGCTACGTTAATGCCACCAACAACTTACCTCCTTCATACCTCACCTTCCACCCAGACCCACTGCTTGTGACCCTTACACAATAAATCACGGACAACCAATTGGATAAATTGGCCACAGCAGCCGTTTTATTAACAAATACAAACATAAATAACATTTTCATAAATACTTATAAAACCCAAAATTCCACAAGTACCTAACGGTACCATGATAAATACTTTTAACCATCTTTCACTCCCCAGCTAACTGTCCACCAGTTAGCTCCAACCCCAAGCAAACCAAAGACCAACTCAGCCATTGGTCAACCAATACCAACCAGGAGGGGCAGAGGTCCTAGGAGCCAAATCCGACCTGGCGACCAAATCCCCGAAGGGAAACCACACTACCCCCAGCCGCATTCCAATGGCTCGGAGTCCAAAGCCATACATGATGGCTCAGCCAATTTGCTCTCCAGGGGGAAACCCGCCTGGAAGAGCCCCCCACCTTCGCCAGGTCGTCCACCTTTGCCACACCCCCGAGGGAGTCACACCCCGAATGACTCCCCCAGGCAATCTCCTCCTCCAACTCCCAGAACCCCTGCCACCACGAGCATGCCATGAAACCTCATGCATGCGAAGAACCCCACCAAACTGATCGCCCTCTCGATGCCCTCCTGAACCCGTGGGGCCCACAAATCCAGACCAACCGCCGTTAAGTGCACTCCATCAGCCCTCCAAAAATTACCTTCCCCAGACTCCAATTCCAGATGTCGAACAAAGACTCCTCCATTACGGGCCACAAAACCCGACACTGCTCTGTTCACTTTAATCCTAGCCCGATTCAAACGTTCCACCGAACGCGCCCCACGCCAGTGATGCCTGTATACTATGTCAGACCAAACAATCACTAAATCCGGATAGGTAGACCACAAACGCAACAAGTCATATTTAACCGTCCTGATAAGTTCCCTGGATGACACGGACCTAAGTCATTGCCTCCCCCATCAAGACCAAAATATCCGGTTCCCTGTCCAACGCCGCAAACCGAATGACTTCAGGAACCACCCATAACCAACGCATCCCCAGCCTTCCAAGCCATCGGACCTCAACCAAACCCCTAGAAAAACCCAACTGACGCCCATTCGGTCTCGCCGCAGCTCGTTCCGCACCCCAATGTATGTAGGAATGCCCGAGAATCCAGACCAGGAGGGGAAACCGTGCTGAAAAATAAACAGAAGAAGGCAAACAACAATTACTACAAGGCAAGCCCCCAAGACCGGTCTTCTGCCCCCCCTTTCCATGACCTTACACCGGGCTAAACCCCCGGCACCAAGTGCGGGCGGACGTATTTGACGAAACCTGTCCGACTCCCACCTCCCTATCCGACGCACCACATCCGCACTCAGCCCCCAACTTGCGGCCTCGGTAGCCGCCCCGATTCGGAACGAATGCGGCGCGAAAGAAGACGGGTCCAGCCCGACTGCTTCCAGACAGCGGCGGAAGATAGCAGTGAACTGGAACCGTGACAGAAAGGAACCGTCTGCATGGCATAGAAGCGGCCCATCTTGAGCCCTCCGCAAAGCCCGAAAAACTCTCAAACAACCCACCGGGCACATCAAAGCGCCAGGGACCGGCTGTAAGACCACCCACTTGCCCTTGCTCAGCTGGTCAGTTTTTGATCTGCAGATTTCAAAAATGCACCCCACCCCCTTGTTCTATTACAAACCGCCGCCTGCAAACCCCCCCCCCCCTCTCGACCGACTAGTTGACACCAGCTCCCCTATCCTGAGAGCTCCAAAGAACGCCAATGAAAATGCTAACCTGAACAAGGCCAACTCAAAACCCGACGTGGTCACCCGACTCAGCTCGGCCCCCAATCGCTCCAGCAACTGAAACACCACTGGCCGCCTTGAATCCCGGACACTGCTACCCCTCCTGTAAACCCCTTTAAAACTCGCATAACCACAAACTCCTTTGTCACTCCCGCAGCCTCCAATACCGAAACCCAAACGCTAACCCAGACATTACCTTGGACACCCTGGAGGCCGACCAACCTTCTTGCCGGCACCGCGCTATGAAGCACAGTAATGCCCCCACCTGATCCTCTTCCGAAAACACATTCCCCAGTTGCAGTAACCACTCCGACCATAAGCCCCAGGCTGCCTCATAAGCCGCCCAGGTTTTACCCGCCAGAGAAGCCCGAATCAAGCTACCAGCTTCTCGAAAGGGCCACGGTCCAAAAGATGACAAGGACAATCCTCCCCGACTTCTGCTGCCGACGGTGCCAACGTCCTGAATCGATCCCACTGCAAGCGAGAGAGAGAATCAGCCACCGCGTTTTGAACCCCTGGCACATGTTCTGCTTGCACCCAAGAATTCAAAGACAGACACTTCAAAACTAGCAGCCGTAGCAACCTGACCACTGGAGGGGAAGAAGCCGACAAGCTATTAATGGCTTGCACCACCCCCAAGTTGTCACAAAAGAAACGAACCTTCCGATTTCTAAACCGTTCTCCCCACAAGTCCACGGCCACCACAATGGGGAACAGTTCCAGAAATGCCAAATTGTGCATGATCGACAACTCCCTCCATGACCCTGGCCAAGGAGCCCCACACCATGTGCTCCCACAAATCTGAATCGATGCAAATTCCCAAAAAACTCAAACAGGTCCCCGGTCCTTCCGTCTTATCCGCTGCTAACGGCACCCCAAAGCGCCTCGCCACCCAACTCATCGCCTGAAGCAAAGACCCACACACAGCAGACCCCGCCGGCCCCACGCAGAATAAATCGTCGAGGTAATGGATAATGGACTCCAGCCCGGACACGTCCCGAACAACCCACTCCAGAAATGTGCTAAAAGCCTCAAAATAGGCACACGATAGTGAACAACCCATAGGAAGGCATCTATCAACATAAAACTTCCCTTCCCATGAACACCCCAACAACCACAAACTATCCGGATGAACCGGCAACAACCGGAATGCTGCTTCGATGTCCGTCTTGGCCATCAATGAACCCGACCCATGACGCCGTACCAAAGCTAACGCCGCATCGAATGACGTATACACGACCGAACAAAGTTCCGGCGCAATCCCATCGTTCACCGATCGCCCTTTAGGAAATGACAAATGATGTATGAGCCGGAACTTGTTCGGCTCTTTCTTTGGCACTACCCGCAAAGGCGACACCACCAATTGCGCCAATGGTGGGTACTCGAAGGGGCCAGCCATCCGCCCCAAAGCCACTTCCTTGGCTAACCTCAGCCACCACCGACGGATGTTCATGTGCCAATCTCAGGTTCTTTACTGAGAAAGGGACCTCGTGCCCAGGCGGAGGTATCTTAAACCCCTGAGCGAAACCCTCTGACAACAAAACCGCCGATGCCTTATCTGGAAACCTAGCCAGGAATGGCGTCATTTCGTGTAGCCTCACCGGCGTCACCCCCTTGTCCACCCGCAGAACCCCCTTTTCCACGCCCCTTCTTAAACACCTTGAGGCTGGGTGGGTTGACACCCCACAAAAGGAGCATTGGTGCTTGAACCGGCAGCCGGAGCCAAATTTACATGGGCCGCTATTAAACAGCCAGCACACCCCTCCTTTACCTCCACTAGGCTGCGACCCTGTCCCTGTGCCTGAAGCCCCCCCTTGGCCGGACTAGCCGCCCCCCCCCTGGAAAGGACTGCCCAAATTTAGTTGGCGCCATGACTTTAAGCCACAGGCCAATTGTAACAAATGCAGGTAGTGGATCCGCTGCACCACCGCAAGCGATGGTGTAAGCCGTACCAGGGGGCGGAATCTAAGTAGAACCCGGTTTTCACCAGAGCCCGCCGCAAAGCGGGATGGACTTGCTGCGGCGGAGAACTACCAGGTCACCCCACTGACGTGACTTGCTTGCGGTGGCAGCCAAGGCAGTGGGTGGTACAAAATCGTAAGACGTAGGCGAAGTCGGGGACAGGCAAGAGGTCAGGGCAGGCAGCAAAGGTTCGTGGTCAAGACACAGAAAGGTTCGGTACACGGAAGTCAGGAAACAAGGCAGAAGAAGCTTTCTCTGAAGGCAGTACTGCACTAAAGATCCGGCAAAGGTGACCCGGAAGGAAGGGAGTTAAATAGGGTCACCTGCCAGCCTTAACCAATAATGGGCGTACTGCCCCTTTAAATCCTCGAGAGCCGGCGCGCGCGCCTAAGGCGCGGGCCTGCACACACCGGCCGGCCAGGAGAACGGGAGGACGCGGGAGCGCGGAGAGGTAAGAGAGCAGGCGGGACCCGGCCCGCGGGACGGGCAGGGGCCGCCGGGACCCGACGGGGGGCCGCACGAGTGCGCCCGCAGCCCGGGCGAGGGGCTGCGGGACCACTCGTGACACCAATGTCCTTGTGGTCCCAGCGTATGGCCGGACGCACCGCCTTCCTCTGACGAAACTGCTCGTCATACCTTAACCACGCCATCCCTCCATAAGCCCTATGCGCCTCAGCGATTGAATCCAAGTAGCAAAAAAGCCCGGAACAATTTTTCGGCGCTTTCTCGCCCACGACGCACGCCAAAATTGCAAAAGCCTGCAACCAGTTCGAGAACGTCTGAGGAATGAGCCTCCACCTGCGCTTCTCCTCTTCCTCCTTCTTGCTCTCATCCCTCTTCCCTTTGTCCAAGTTGAATTTCTCCAGGGGCAAGAGGGAGAAGATCTCGACGTACTCGTCTTTCCAGATCTTCTCCCTCACTTCTTTCTTTAGATGTGCCCCTAAAGGACCCTCGAAGCACACGTACACTTCGCCCCGCGCCTTATCATCTAACCTAACACCCTCATTCGGCTCCTTGTCCGTCTGAACCGAAACCGTCACACCCGACCGAGACCCCACGGATCCTGGCCCAATGCCACCAGTACTGCCACTTCTAACCACGGGGGCCACCCCCTGAGGCGGCGGAGACACCCACGCGTCCATCGGTGAACCCCGCGTCCCGGATCCGCGATCCTCAAAGCGTGCCAACAGCTCCCTAAGGGCTGCGGCCAATCCCGCCGGTTCACCCGACGCCACCTCTGACCTCCCACTCTCGGCCCCAAACCCCCCACGCTCCCCTAGCGCCCGCACAATCGGCGGAAACGAACAAGACATGGACAGACACTCACCGGGCTGCGTGGGCGCTGTGAACCCACCAGCCGTAATCCTGGAATCTTGATCGACTGTCCGGGGGAATCCATGCTCCGACGCAGCCCAGCGACCCGGGTCCAGGCCCTCAAACCCAGAAAGGGGAGTACCGACCGGCGCAGGTCTGTGGGACCGGGCTCGGGACTGCCAAGCCCAGGGAGTTGAAAAATCTTCCTCATCCTCAGAAGCCATCGAGCCACCCGACCGCCGCCCGTCACGACCTATTTCCTGTCCTTCCAGTGCTGGCGACCCCGTCCGTTGATGTGGGGCAGTCCGATGCTCGGTTACCCCTCTGGCCGGCACATCACCACGCGAGGGTACCGTCACCACCGAACGCACTGCTGAATTAGGGGCAGCAGCGGGCCGCGCGCCAGGCCGGCGCACCGACTCGCTGCCCCCCCGCAGGACCTGCCGGCCTACTAGGATTCCTCCCAGACCTAGCCTGCCGTCCCCTGGCCTGCGAACCAGCGGCCAGCTCTGGAGGGTCCCCTGAGGGGCTCCGCCAGTGGCGGCGGGTCTGGGGGGTGCAGTCAGGGCTCAACCGTTGTGGGGGGCGAGCCCTCCTCCTGCGCCTACCCCCGATGCTGCAACTCTCCTGCGGCTGACCACCGGTCCCGTCCACAGCCACGCCACCAGGTAACCCCTCGCTGCCGCCCGCCTCCACAACGTCCTGCACCGCGGCCCGGAGCCAGTCGGCGTCCCAGGACGCAGCCAGGCGCCGCAGCAATTCAAATTGTTCGTCCGCCATTATAAAACAGCAGCGCGCAGCACGGGCGTCCTATTCCTGCCTCGTGCCGTGCCAACTGCTCACTGGGCGGAAGGGGCGGGGCTAAGCCCTTCGCCTCTCCGCATCACTACCTTCTTCCCCTCACCTACAGGGCGCGATGACGCTGCGCCCCGCGTGCCGGGTCATGGCCGCGCCTCCCCTATGGGGGTGGGGGCCAGTCCGGCGCGCTTCTTGAGGTCAGACAGTGGCACAATGACACAGTGTGTAGGTCACGGCAGCAGCAGCATGAGGTCAGGCATTCTGAAGGTGGCAAAAAAAAAGGAGTAGGCCACAGAGTGGGACAATGACACAGTGTGGAGGTCACGGCAGCAGCCACAGCAGCAGCATGAGGTCAGACAGTGGCACAATGACACAGTGTGTAGGTCATGGCAGCAGCAGCATGAGGTCAGGCAGTGGCACAATGACATTCTGGAGGTGGCAAAAACAGGAGTAGGCCACAGAGTGGGACAATGACACAGTGTGTAGGTCACGGCAGCAGCAGCATGAGGTCAGACAGTGGCACAATGACAGAGTGTGTAGGTCACGGCATCAGCCACAGCAGTAGCATGAGGTCAGACAGTGGCACAATGACACAGTGTGTAGGTCACGGCAGCAGGAGGTCATGCAGAGGCACAAGGACATTCTGGGGGTGGCAAAAAGAGGAGTAGGCCAATGAGTTGCACAATGACACAGTGTTGAGTTGACTGCATGAACAGCAGCAGCAGCAGCAGCAGCAGCAGCAGCATGAGGTCAGACAGTGGCACAATGACACAGTGTGTAGGTCACGGCAGCAGCAGCATGAGGTCAGGCAGTGGCACAATGACATTCTGGAGGTGGCAAAAACAGGAGTAGGCCACAGAGTGGGACAATGACACAGTGTGGAGGTCACGGCAGCAGCCACAGCAGCAGCATGAGGTCAGACAGTGGCACAATGACACAGTGTGTAGGTCACGGCAGCAGCAGCATGAGGTCAGGCAGTGGCACAATGACATTCTGGAGGTGGCAAAAACAGGAGTAGGCCACAGAGGGGGACAATGACACAGTGTGTAGGTCACGGCAGCAGCAGCATGAGGTCAGACAGTGGCACAATGACAGAGTGTGTAGGTCACGGCATCAGCCACAGCAGCAGCATGAGGTCAGACAGTGGCACAATGACACAGTGTGTAGGTCACGGCAGCATGAGGTCAGGCAGTGGCACAATGACATTCTGGAGGTGGCAAAAACAGGAGTAGGCCAAAGAGTGGCACAATGACAGTGTTGAGTTGACGGCATCAACAGCAGCAGCAGCAGCATGAGGTCAGACAGTGGCACAATGACAGAGTGTGTAGGTCACGGCATCAGCCACAGCAGCAGCATGAGGTCAGACAGTGGCACAATGACACAGTGTGTAGGACACAGCAGCAGCCACAGCAGCAGCATGAGGTCAGACAGTGGCACAATGACACAGTGTGTAGGTCACGGCAGCAGCAGCATGAGGTCAGGCAGTGGCACAATGACATTCTGGAGGTGGCAAAAACAGGAGTAGGCCACAGAGTGGGACAATGACACAGTGTGGAGGTCATGGCAGCAGCCACAGCAGCAGCATGAGGTCAGACAGTGGCACAATGACAGAGTGTGTAGGTCACGGCAGCAGCCACAGCAGCAGCATGAGGTCAGACAGTGGCACAATGACACAGTGTGTAGGTCACTGCAGCAGCCACAGCAGCAGCATGAGGTCAGACAGTGGCACAATGACACAGTGTGTAGGTCACGGCAGCAGCAGCATGAGGTCATGCAGTGGCACAATGACATTCTGGAGGTGGCAAAAACAGGAGTAGGCCAAGAAGTGGCACAATGACACAGTGTTGATTGACGGCTCACAGCAGCAGCAGCATGAGGTCAGACCGTGGCACAATGACATAGTTGAGGTAGGCAAAACAGAGTAGGCAAAGATGGCACAATGACCAGTGTTGAGTTGACGGCATCAACCAGCAGCAGCAGCATGAGGTCAGACAGTGGCACAATGACATTGTAGGTGGCAAAA